>OX101784.1:45174241-45299241 GCA_944452715.1 Ophion slaviceki
TCCTTTAATGGCATCTGGACTCTAGCGGGGAATCAATTATCTCGACGTAAAGTGGGAGTTGATTGACGTATCATGAATTTCCAAAAGGGATTCCTTTTCTTTTTCGTATTCGCACAGTAGTTCCAAGAATTTCACGAGACTTCTGCGTTTTTGTTGGTTAAACATTTGTCTCTTGCCCCCCTCCCCCTTCCCCTCGCTCTTTTTCCTATACGAGTACTAAACGTTTTATCGATGCCGTTTTTATGTGATTCGGTGAGAAACGGAGCACGAAAAAATTGTAGCGATGGAAGAGGGAAAAAAAACACGAAAAAGAATGGATCGAAGAAGCTAAACGCGTCGACCACCTGCTGATCGATCTTGCCCGCTACGAGTGTTCCTTTACGCATGAACTGTGAAGCTCGCTCGGCGTATTGGCCGGTAAAACGGACGGGAATAAAGCCAGCAGGGATCCTCGGTCAGACTCACGTTGTGGTGGTATCTCGGGATCTCGTCGTCGACGTCTCACCGAGTGAAGAAGATGAAGAGCCTGTGTCTTTCACGGAGCGCTATAAAGGAACATGTCGGGCTGCACTTTTCGTTTTTTCTTGCCATTTCTTTTTTTCTTCGTATCTCTTTAATCCTCCTGAAAAAGAAACCGCGCGCCAGCCCGCCAACGGAATCCGATTAAAATTTGGCATGCTTAAGGCGTTACCGACGCAGAATCGTGCGATTTTTATCTCTTTTGCTTTACCTGGCTAGCAATTCATTTTTGGTCAAATGTAAGCCAACGAACGATGCACCGCTGGCTAGTTGGTGCGGGTTTCAAAATGCAATTCGTTATTAGAGGCGAGAAAAATATTTTTTGCGATTATCCTCATTTTCTTGAGACGACGAAAGAACTCAAGAACAGCGAAGGGAATCGGAAAATCTAGAGACACGTGTCAAGTAGATTTATCGAGTGTACGAATAAGCTCTCGGCCTCAGGTGCAAACAGCTGTATTGAATATTTGAAGGAAGCAATGTTCCCTCCAGGTCATATAATACCAGCCCAGTAGACTAGTTTTTCGGACCAGCAGCTTAACATAACCTCCAAATATACATCGTGAGTACAGTGAGCAAAATTTGTTGCAAACACACTCATATCAGGCACTGTATGCTTTTCGTGTTCAAATTTAAATAAAACATACAAATATTACACAAAGTGCAACAATTTCATGGCATTGAAAATGTAATCAGACTTTTTGGGTAATAAAAATCAGGTGGGTACATGGAAATAATATCAGTTGGTTTCAGGATTACGAAATTTTTAATGAAAAAGTAATGCATTCATTACTTTTCATTACGTTTAATGGGTATACAAACGTATTCATTACTTTTTTAATGGGTAATGAAAAAAAAATATTTCATTACCCATTACATTACATTCAGTATTGTAAACAAAAACCATTACTCATTACATTATATTTTGTATTGTAAAAATTGCCATTGCTGATTCAATTGGAATTTGTAATGTAAAAAAATTCATTACACGTTACATTGTAATGGCTAATGAACATTTTTTACATTAAAAAGTTCAATGTAATGGGTAATGGAATTTGTTTGCATTACAAAATATAAGGTAGTGAGCAATGGAATTTGTTCACATTACTAATGTAATGTAAAAAATGTCCATTACTCATTACAAGGTTATATGGATTATTCGTTTCCCATCGGGTCAGATCGACCCAGTGCGAAAACCGCTGCCCCCAATGGGAAGCGAATAATAATCCTCATTACATTGTAACGAGTAATGGCATTTTTTTACATTGCATCGCATTAGTAATGAGAAAAATTCGATTACTCATTACCTTATATTTTGTAATGTAAAACAATTCCATTTCTCATTATATTACATTTTATAATGTAATGAGTAATGGACATTTTTTACATGACAAATTCCAATGTAACGAGTAATCTAAATTTGTACATTACAAAATTCAATGTAATGAGTAATGGCAATTGTTTGCGTTACAAAATGTATTCCAAAATGTCCATACTTGCAGTAGCAATCGTTTTACGTAGCCGTTTTTCGTTTCTTCAACTGCAGTATTTTTAAGCCCCCGAATGTAAGTGCAAATTTCGCCAAAATTACACTTTTATTAACGCCCGCCATTTAGTGATTTTTTCTCGAAAAACGTCTCCCTACAACGAGAACTCCATTTATATATATAATAAAACTTTGTTATTTTTATTTTTCCGACGAACCTTTGTCAAGTTATCGATCCGACCATTGGACCACGTTTTTTATACCGAGGCTCTATTACCCCTCAATAACGTTGTCGATTTTTCATTTCTTCAAATAAAAATTACACAAAATAAGTTGAATGAATGCTCAATACCATACGTTGTTTTTTTCCAAATCCCGAATGAATAATCTAGTAGACGAAAACAATTGAGAGAAAACTACCTTTTTCGGCCCGTCACAGTGGTGACGTCCCTCCCTTATACGTCAAGTTCACCTTGAAATTACGCGGAAAACGTCCACTAAAAAAAACTTACCGTGCTATTTTGCTCCTCGTTCGAATCGACTCGTTACGTGTCTCGGGCTTTTTCGATTTACTATTCTTGAGTTATTTTGATGTCTCGAGACAGCCTGTACATATACGGGTAAAGAATACTTTGATCCCGTTATATCCATGTAATATTGGCTATCAGCACATTTGACTTCTTTGAGGACCCAGAATATTTTTGAACCTGATCGCTGATGGAAATGCTTATATTTATCTAACATTTTTAAGACATTGGGGGTTGCATAAGACCGAGTCGGAGAATGTGTTCAAAATCACTTTTTCCCATATATAAGTATATAGAAGTATATAAGTATATAAGTTATAAGTATATGCCTATATATAAGTATACAAGTATATATAGGCATATACAGGGTGCCCCTCTTATCTCTGCCACCCGAAATAACTCGGTAATTACCGACGTCACAAAAAAATGTTCCAGACAAAAGTTGTACGGTGTGAAGGGGGCTAACAAATGCAACCACTTTTTTTGTACTTCGGTGCAGGGGCTGATGCACAGTGAAGGTCACCTCCACTTTTTTAAATGGAAAGGTACATTTTTTTCAACCATCTTGTGGAGCACCTCAAGCCGCATAAAAAATTTTAGGGCTTCAAAGTCGTTCAAGGTCATTCAAGGTCACTTATTAAAATGAAATGCAAATCTAAACATCTCGGATCACTACCAAATATTTGGTAGAGATTCGAGATATTTAGATTTGTATCATCGACACTGACCTTGAATGACATTGAACGACTTTCTGCCCTGAATGTTGTGAGTTGCTCCACAAGATGGTTGAAAAAATGTACCATTCTATTTTAAAAAGTGAAGGTGACCTTCACTGTGCGTCAGCGCCACCAACGAAATAAAAAAATTGGTCTTATTTGATGGCCCCCTTCACACCGTACAACTTTTGTCTGGAACATTTTTTGTGACGTCGATAATTACGAGTTATTTCGAGTGGTAGAGATAAGAGGGACACCCTGTATAAGTATATAAGTTAATATAAGTATATAAGTATATAAGTATATATAAGTATATAAATATACATAAGTGTATAAGTATATAAGTATATGTATATATAAACGTTGAAAAATCACGACACCATCGTTCAGAAGTTCTAGGCTCCACGTCAATTAGTTTCTACCAAATAAAGCGACGAAATTGATCGCAAACGAAACTCCCTACCTCGGCTCGTATGGTCTTGTTCTTCTCACTCCATATATTTCTATTTCTACGTTCTCGTGCGACGAGTGCGTCAGTGCGCGTTTTGTGCGTATACGTGCACAGCTATTATTGTTTATAACGACACCAATCACACGCCAATGCGTCGAATTGGCTAGGAAAAGATTCTATCAAGCGCGCGTATACGTTCTATATTTTTCGAAGCGATCACGAAAGATCCGATCGGACGTTTCAAGGCGGCATTATCTCCGCGCAGAATAACATTACATCTCCGGCTCGCAGTTCCCCTTATTAACCTGAATTTCGTAATATCGGGAATTCATAAGTGACACGTTTCGCTGAAATTCTTGCAAATACGCCGTTTAAATATGGCACTTGACGGATTTATACGAGTCTCTTGTTGCGCGCGCGCACTTTTACGTCTCCATGTTCGACGGATTCATGAACAAATATCCTATGGCGATTTATGGAACTCGATTTTTTTTACAATAGTCGATTCCAATGATAAATATTGTAGAATCTCTCTTTGTACTCGAGAGGAAATTTTTGAAAATGAAAAGATTTTTGGTAACTATGACTCACTGAGACACCGATCACACATTTTTCGACCAGCGAAAATGATTTTTATTAATTTTTTTGACATATTTTACGTACTTTTTTGTATTTGACTTTTTGGACTTGTTACATGGGGATCGAAAAATATCTTTATTTATTTATTTTCATTAAGGAGTGAGAGGCATGAATCGTCGGCTGCTCCACGGTTCGGCAGCCACGCCAAAACTTTCTCCTTCGATAAGGTGGGTATGGTGTACATGGAGGGAACAGCAAAAGCAACAGCAGAGTGCACGATCTCCTATAATAATATGGATATTTACTTCACTGTAAATCCAGTAGAAGTACTCACACAAATAGTTACTTGTATGTGTCTGCAATTCAACTAGAAGTGTAAGTACATGTATATATGTATATATATATATACACAGGGTGTCCTGTTATGAATAGATAATCCTGCAACTGTCGATAGGTCAGATCATGTCCTACTATATGCTGCAATTTCAGTTTAGTAAAAGTCCCACGGTTTTCAAGTTGAAAATCATCTGCTTTTGGTTTTTAAGACGGAATGACACCTCATCGCGGTCGGTATGGTAGAACAATTATAGATTCCCAAAAATCTCTGAAACGGCTCTTCAGATCCCGTCGAAACTTTGCCAAACGACGTCAAATAGATAGACGAATAGCTTCTAGCCCCTCAAATTTTCTGAATTTGAGAAAAAAAATGTAGATTGGCTTATGATAACTCGATCTACGTTTTTTTTCTCAAATTCAGAAAATTTGAGGGGCTAGAAGCTATTCGTCTATCTATTTGACGTCGTTTGGCAAAGTTTCGACGGGATCTGAAGAGCCGTTTCAGAGATTTTTGGGAATCTATAATTGTTCTACCATACCGACCGGGATAAGGTGTCATTCCGTCTTAATGATAACTTTTCTTTACCAGGTTACAAAAATACTCTTGGTTACGTGTTATATGTAGAAAAGTCTTCTTGTTAACCTTAAAAGTAAGGAAACTTCACGAAAAAAAAATCTTATGCGGAATTTTCATGCAAACCAATTCGAACATTTAACTTTGATAGCCTGCGGCATCAAAAAAATGTGCTACGCATATCGTGTCAAAGCGTTTAAAAAGTTGCTTAGTTATTGTCGATTCGGTAATCCTTTAGATAAGTGACTTTTCCGAAAAGTGAGCCTACATTTTTTTTTGCTGTTTTCTCATTTATTGGGTTATACATGATGATATCCAGTGGGGGGGAGCTGAAATTCACCCCCCCCCCTTCTCCACCCATATAAGTCTGGAAATTCGTGGAAATACGTGATAAAATAGGGCATTTTTGAACATTTTGACGCCTATATAGGGTTTGTTTGGGTTTTTGAAAAATTCGAAATTATTTTTAATGATTTTTTGCTCGTAAAAAAATTGTCGATGAAAAATTTTAGTTTCCCCCTACTGAATATCATCATTTAAAAACCAATAAATGAGAAAATGGTAAGAAAATTTTTTGGAAAAGTCACTTAACTAAAGAATTACCGTCGACTCATATAATTTGTAGAAATGGCATGCGAAAAACCAAAAGCAGATGATTTTTCTGAAAAACTAACATAAAGCCCAACATTTCGAAAACCGTGAGGCTTTACTAAACTGAAATTCCAGCATATAGTAGGACATGATCTGACCCATCGACAGCGTCACGATTATCCATTCATAACAGGACACCCCTTACATATAGACATCTATACATATATACATTTATACGAGAGTCCATTAAAGTCCAGAGTCGCTTTTAGTCCAGTGAAAATTCATGCTCACATATATTTATATCACAGGACCTTTTCCTATCTGTTTGTCGTATCGGTAAACACGTTCCCAGTCGCTAACTTAAATAGAAAAAAAAAACATTTCTCGATGTCTGTTCTCTAATGCCGCTACCACTACCACCTTGCAAATTCACTGGCACGCTTGAACGTATTACCGTGCACTTTTTTTTCTTCTTACTTTTGTGTGAACTTTTTATCCTACGACTTGTATACACAACACGGGCGGTATACATGAAGTGCATTCGGTTAGAGCAGACTCAAAGATCGATTTTAAATAACGATCGTTTACGGCAATTGATTTCTCCTTATCTATCGCGCACATTCGATTCGTGCGAACGACGAAATCTAATTTTTTTTTATACGTGCACATAAGTATCTCAAGGACGTGGCTGGTTACGTTAGATCGATACGTAACTTTGGAATGATATAAGCGTGAATTTCCAAAATGATCCTGAGCAATGAATCGTGATTGTGGATAGACTTATGTGGTTACGTGGGGTTCGAAGCCAAAAAAGCATATTTTTTCTATTTAAAAAAAATACAATATATAAATTGTTTTATTCCAAATGTTAAGCACTTGAAAGAGCAACATTTCAACGATGCTTTTTAAAAATTTCATCCAAAAATTTGGGAAATTCAGCCGGTGGGACTTGATTTCCGGAGGTCCCTAAAAAAAGTGTCCTCTTGGTGGTCAGGATAACTAATGTTAGCTTTATCTGAAATTAAGAAGCAACATTTTTTCTGTTACCAGATAAGTATAGCTCGTGATTAAACGAAGGATTTTTAAAAAAAATTTAATTTGAATTTTTGGCAGAGTTGTATGCAAAATAGTTCAATTTTTGGTACAATTTACACTACGTATTGTCTTGTAAAATTAGTCGTAATCGAAACAAAACCTTCGTTCAATCACTAGTCGATGCTATTTTGAAGAAGTGTGCAAAATTTCAATAAGATCGCTGCATTCGTTTTTGAGAGATCGTGTCCAGCGACTTCAAAAATAGTTTTTTGAGAAAAATGCGATATTCCTGCGTCGCTCTCGGCTGATCTTTCCCGACGGGGGGAATTCC
Source organism: Ophion slaviceki (assembly GCA_944452715.1). Classification (NCBI taxonomy): domain Eukaryota; kingdom Metazoa; phylum Arthropoda; class Insecta; order Hymenoptera; family Ichneumonidae; genus Ophion; species Ophion slaviceki. The sequence continues at coordinate 45,181,387 of OX101784.1, forward strand.
TAATGGTTCTTTCTCCTAGACGTTTACTCCGATTGACTTAAAACATTGGGGGAATATTCAAGATATATTGTACTATTAGATAGTAAAAATAAAAAAATGGATTTTTTGAAATTTTCGAACCCACGTAACCCCTTATATTTGAAGGTTTTTGATTATGCCAACGCGAACACGGAACAAAGAGAATAGTCTCGGAAAAAGTGAGGAATTCGCTGTCTCTGTTATCGTAATTAGTGCGGCGTATAAACGTGAATCTTGTAGCGTAAAAACGAGCTCGCAGATGATTATACAGTGTGAAGGTGGTAAAAAAAATAATTAAGAAATGGAAGTGATAAAACATGGTGTGGAGGTGGTAGTGAGACCTTAATTGAATACTGTGCAGCAATGCAGCGATATTGTGATCGCGTAACAATTAAATCGTTATTGCATAAGCGAACGAAAATAACGTATCTTATTGTTGTGGATACGTGCAATTTTGCCCGGGGCGGAATTCTTTTGATGCACAAGCATGACGTCGTGGATTTGACAACCTTCTCGATCATGAAAGAAAAAGTCATACGTTCGCTTTTTATACGGGTATTAAAAACTCTGACAGGAATATTGTATCATTTTTTTGAATATATTTAATATGTGATATGTAATTATATTCAATTTTTTGTAAGTTTTTCCACATATATATATATGTATGTGTGTGTGTATATATATATATATATATATTTAGAGGTTGCTCAAGCATCCCAAAAACTCAAATTTTCATTACAAAATCGATTTTTTTTTCGTTCACTTCTCACCCATGAATTTACCGATTTATTGTTTTTAAATTAAGCTCGCGAAAGCTCTAGCCGTCCAATGAATATTTAGTGGTCGCTCATGAGCTTCGAAATTTCCAATTGTCGCGATTTTTTTCTCTTCTCACTCATAAATTTAACACTCTGTAAAAATTTCAAAATAATTAATCCTTTTTTTCTTTAGAAACGAATTTTTCAAATTTACCTCAAACTTCTAACCCGACGAAACGGAGGATATATAATTTTGTTTACGGACAAGAGCTTTAAAGAATTATTTCATGAGAACAAAGATTATAATTCTTCGGTTAGTAGTGTGAGGTAAATTTGGAAAATTTGTTTCTAAAGAAAAACGATTAATTGTTTTGAAAATTTTACAAAGCGTCAAATTTATTAGTGAGATGAGTAAAAAAATTGGCGATAACTGGACATTTTGCGGCTCTTGAGCGACCACTGAATATTCATTGACCGGCCAGAGCTTTCGCGAGGTTAATTAAAAAATTATAAAGCCTAAAATTCATGGGTAGGAAGTGATCGGAAAAAATGGATTTTTTAATGAAAATTTGAATTTTGAATTTTCAAGCCTCCCAGGCTTGAGCGACCTCTAAATATTTTTTGACAGCTCGCAGATTTCGCGACAATTTTATTTTCTTCTTCAAAGAAGATAATTGGATGGTGAGAAAAAGAAAAAAATAGAACTCGAATTTGTGCCACCTTAATATATATATATATATATATATATATATATATATATATATATATATATATAGATTTCGTCTACTCTGTATACGTGCAAAGAAATGGATACACATGTATATAATAGCGTTTTTATACATTTCTATGAAATATATATATTTTATATAAGATATCAATAATAAATCATATATTACGGAGTAGTCATGCGTTTGTAAAGGCCTTCAGTGAAGATTTTGCGACTGAAAAGAATAAAATATCGAATGGTTTTTCAAGTCCTCTTTGAGAAAAAATATAGCGTATTTTTGCAATGAGTAGTATTTGACAGAAAAAAACTGAGCATTCTGGAAAAAAGTCAACATTTTATTTTGCCTACAGCAAAATGAAGATAATCAAATTTCTAATTCGAAACACTCCTGAAAATCTTTCTTGTGTATACCGCTATCAAGAGAAAAAAAATTATCAATGATGCATTTCAAAGTCGACAAATGGAATTTAATGCCATGAAAAAGAAGGATTTCGTGTTCGGAATTCAATTATCTTCATTCTGCTGAACTCAAAATGGAGTTTTGAGTTTTCTCTAGAATGTTCCATTTTTCCGACAAATACTACCCATCACAAAAATACGTTATATCTCTTTTCGAATAGGACTTGAAAAACCATTACGGGAGGACACCACTATGACGGGCCGAAAGAGGTCGTTTTTTCCGAATTGTTTTTGTCTATCAGATTATTTATTTGAGGTTTGGAAAACATGGATCTTATTAAGGATACATTAATCTTATTTCGTGTAAATTTTTATCTGAAAAAATAAAAATATTAACAACGTTATTGAGTACAAAAAAATGTGGTTCAACGACCAGAACGATAACTTGACAATGGTTGGTCTAAAAAATAGAATTAAAAAAGTTTTATAATCTATATAAGTGTATTTCTCGCTGTACGTAGTCGTTTTTCGAGTAAAATGTTTTTCACAAAATGGCGGGTGTTAAAAAAACTCTAAATTTGGCGAAATTCTTACATATATTAAAAAATTAAAAGGAGGCTTTAAAAATACTACATTTAAAAAACCGGCTACGTACAGCGATAGCCGCTGCAATTACGATTTTTTTTTAAATTCAAAAGCGGACAATTATAGCTAGCATGATTCCGGTCAGGTCGAGAAAAATCCTTTCGAGAAAAACGCGATTAAAAGTTTTGTTCGATTTTCAACATTCTAGCTTGAACACTTTTTCACATATTCCCGAATATGTATACTTTTGGAAAATGCAAAAAATCGTTTTCTTTAACCCGTCACAGTGTTGTCCTGCCTTAAATATTAAACTTTTCTCGGTCGCAAAATCTCCGTGGCAAAAACACATGGTCACTTTATAATCTTCAAGATTTCCAAGGTAATGGCCCGCATGTAAATACCTTTCTCTATAATTAATATTAAAAAGAAACATCGACATAACATACACTAATATCTAATTATCAATACATAAAAGTAATTAACATTTTTTCTACACTTTTAATCAATTTAAATATTTCTTATATTTATTTTTAATCGTGCATACGTTTGTAATACGTTACATGTTTGCATTTGCATATATACGCGCATTATGTCCGCGAGCACGACGCAAGCTTTGCGCGAACATAAGGATACGCTGTGACGCGATCCAGTTTGCCTTGCGGTTCTGCCTTCTCGATATAATTAACGGAGCAACGTGCTACACGATAATTCACGTACCTCGATGTGGGCAGCCCGTTCGGAGCGATGACTCTCCGGTGTTCGCGTGCACACACAGATGGATTTTTCTACTTGGATCACCATCCGGCCCCCTGGGACACCGCGAGACAGTTGTTACTCTCCTACTGCGTATACCTGCGCATGCTGGCGACAAAACACCGAGGACTCCATAAGTTTTTCCCTACTCAGCTTCTAATCAAATCGGCAATCGGACCTCGTTATCGAATGGACAACGGGCGTTATAGCTGTTGAAACGACGCAGTAACAATTTTTCCAGTGTCTCCTCACCTTTTAAAACGGGATTAAATTAACATTAAGGGTAACTTTGACAGTTTTTGGGACTACTTTAACAGCCAAAATACGGTTCAAATGTGTGCGCATTCAAATGGGTTTAAATTTGTAGCTCAAGTTCATTATAATGTTGCTCAAGTTCATTTTGATCTCAATGATAATTATAAGACTGATTAAGGGATCATCACAGTGTAACGGGTCGAAAAATAGCTGATTTTCGCGATTTTTTTCGATGATTAAAATACGCTAATCAGTCTGATTTTTTTATGTCACGTCAAAGCACTCATGAAAAATAGAAAATAAATTTTCACACTTTTATTTTTATTTTTTTTACATTTTTTTGAACGGTTGAAAATGTCTTCGAAAAAAGGAGTCTCCACGGTGTACACGGTTGTGGCCGTAAATATTATCTGAAACAAAATGTGACAAAAGATTATTAATCAGTATGAAAGCCGTTATCTTGCTATAGAGGTTTTTTAAAACCAAAATTGACAAAATAGCGGCGGTTTAAAAAAAAGTATCGATTTTAGTCTATATTTTTTCGACAGTTTCTCGTGAAAAAAATGAAGCTTAGAAAAAAAGCTTCCATAGTAAGCTGAAAAATGGCGTGAAGAATGTTGTGTAAAATTTGAGACGAATAGCTTGAAAACTCTTCTTTTGAGAGTGCACACTGTTTTGAAAAACGACGAAAAACGAATTTGATTGTAAAAAATCATTGTCTCTCATTCAATTCCATATATAATGCATAAAATATTAAATTATCGTATCAAAATAATGTCAAAGTAGCCCTTAATCTTTGACATAAGTTGCATTTCAAAGGCTTGTCAAAGAAACCCCGAACTTGAGGTTACTTTCACACTTCAAAAAAAATATATATATATAATCGTGGGGGTGGTGGGGCTAGAATTTCTTATACATTTGATAGCCAAAGGACATTTTGTTCTATTGGAGCGATAAAAGTTGGAATTTAGAATGGTCAAAAAAGTTACCTACAAAAAATGTCCAAAACCAGTTCAAAGTGTTTTTTTACGGTAAATCCTGCAAGGAAGAATGTGATGTAGATAAAAAAAGGTATTTTTAATGTTCGTTCGTGCTTGCTGCCCTTTTCCCTTTCACTTCACGCTTGTGACTTAAGGCGTTACCCCCACTTGTAGCGCAAAAAAAGCCTTTTTCATGAATTCTTTTAAAGAAAACTACAAAACTTTTTTAATCGATCAATATACCATTTTAAAGAACACATCTTGAAGAACTTTCAGTAATTTTTTTTATTGAAAAATATTACATTGTTTAGTGGCAAATGGCCGTCAATGAAATAATGTTTTTATATACACGGTTTGCGGTGACCAACATTGCGGCGAAGTGGATTATCTGAAAAAAAAAATGCGGATGGATTTAGTCAAATATAAGTATAAACTAGTCTTTAATCGAAGGATTTTAAAAAATATTCATTTTTCGCAAAATGGCGGACAGTCAAAGTTAATGGTTCGATTTTAACGAAAAAACGGCCGTTTTTTGGCTATAAAACGGCCATTTTTTTCGAAAAAAAAAATCGAACGATTAAAGACTACATTTTTATATATTAAATAAGCCTGCAAAATTTCAAGAAGATCGGTTCATTAGTGTTCGAGTAATCTTGGTCACCGACTTCAGAAATGCCATTTTGAGATAAACGCGTTTAAAGTTTCAATTTCAGTTTACACGAAGAAAAAATATTTTTTTGTAAACTTACATAGAGTCATCTATTCCGGGCCCATACAGAAGTATGGGCCCGGATACTTATACTTCAAAAAAATGCAATAAAAAAAATCGATTTTTTCAAAATCGCAAGTGGGGGTAACCCCTTAAGGGAGACTAGCAACCTGGAGCCCGAAAACGGTGAATTTCGTCAATTTTTCATGGACACCCAGTTGATGGAATGAGAATTCTGTTCGGTGGCGTTCTCTCCACATATCTTCAAGTATCTCTACCGATTTTTTCGAAAGACTTATTAAGAAAATGGCGGCGCTGTAGCTGGATGAAGCAAGTTCCCTGGTCTGATAGTGTCATGCGATCAAGCAGAGTTCTTCAACTTCTTTACCTTCAATTGTTGAATTTTAAAATAATGCAGTCTGGACAACTGTCCAGACAACTGTACTGCCTTCGCAGTACGTAGACAAATCGAAAGATATCGATTTTTTATAATACGGTGCACGCTCGAAAAAAAAGAAATAGTTTCTGGTAAAAAAAATCATTTTGAAAAAGGTTTTCAACAAAATCAAAAATCCCCCACGTTCTTCGAAGTGAAATACTGTTAAAAGGTTTAAAAAAATCACGTCACACTACGAACCATAGGCGATGTAACGTTTCCGGCCGCAGGACACTTTCAGACACCGGTGCCTCGCTTAGTCAGCTTCAGTGCCGCCATTTTCTTACGAAATGTTCCGAAAAAATTTGCAAAGATACTTGAAGATATGCGGAAAAAACGCCACTGAGCAGAATTTTCATTCTTTCATCTGGGTGCCCGTAATAAATTGTCGAATTTCACCTTTTGTTTCGGACTCTAGATTGGTAGTCTTCCCAAGCTTGATTTCAAATGCAATCCCAGATTATGGCTCGGCTTCGAAAAAAGACTCGGAGGTTTTTATCGACCTAAATCTACTCTCCTCGACCTTGACGCTCAGTACCCGGGATCTTCGACATTCATTGATAGGATCTCCCCAGGATCGTTCACAGCGCGTAAAATGATGACTCGCTGCGATTTTATCTCCCGAATCGTGCGCGCTCCTAATATATAATAAAAAGTGGGATCGTTAGCGGAGCAAATCGTTCGTAACACATACAAATCAGAGGCAGGTAATAACGCGTTAGGCGTACCAACTATAATGATAGATCTCTCGTAATGCATTGAGAACAGTGGGGATTAAGTGCCACAAAGTATAGGCTCGTAGGATTTACTTTCTTCCGACGTTATGGTGATGCACTGTGTTCACGATGTTTGCATAAATTATTCTGCCCCCTTTGAATCCCGTTTATCCGCGCGCTTGTGTGCCTGTGTGTTTGGGTTTCCGTGCGTCCATGCATCGGGAAAATCCGCGGGCTCGTTTCAAGCCTCGAGCGTGCCGCAAAAAGCTCAATTTACATACGCTACCACGTGCCTCCGATTTCTGAATCACAAAAATATAATTTTAAATTGCACGTTCGGCTAATTCCCCATGACATTTGATAAGATCGAAATAATACATTATTTCGAGCGAAACATCTGCTTAAATGAATTATTGCAGAAATACAAACGTATACAAGCGCCATACGTTCATTGCCTTTGCAATTGACAAGGAGCGAGCGAATAAAATTCGCTCCACCTCCTGGGTGAGTACGTGAGAACTTTTTTCTCATTACAGACGGAGCGAAGGAAATTTTTCCCCGTCGTTACACCCACACATATTATTTGCTATGCAGGATGCATCGCTGCATTTGGACTGCTAATTCCCAATGTGGAACGTGTCCCCATGAATTTCCTACGGTAAGTATTTTTTGCCATTCTTCTCGGTCATTTGCAGGCTATATATATATATATATATATATATATATATATATATATACACACACACACCTATATATATACAGAGAGAGACATGCTCAGCCCTGTAAAACATTACAGGGCTCCACCAGAAGTGCAATTAAAACTGGACGTGAGCTTGTACGATTATTCAATGAAGAGACGCCCCGGGCTTAAATCTAATCTGGCTTGCTCGGATTGGCAGTAATAATATCTCGTCTATCACAAGCCTGAATAGGCCACAATATGTGTTTATACATATACATGTATATGTTGCATGCACGGGTATTATGTTATCGCCTTAAACGGAAGGCGAGGAGAATGCGACAATGACATGACAGTATCGAAGACGTGAAATCTCGGGCACCGATATCTTTTTGCAAAATCACCCAAATAAAATTATCCACTCGCTCCACTGTGACGCAAGATTTCTCAAACAATCTCCCGTTGCTCCGGGACTTTTGGCATTTTGAGTGATTTTTTTTCAACAGGTGATGGTTCATAAAAAAAGTCGTTTCAGTAGTTTGTATACACACGTTCATTTATGAATTATCTTGAATTACCATCTGTCCTGTAGAAACGTTTAATAGTGGTGCTCTTTCTTTTAAATTATTACGATATATGCTGATTCTATACAGCATTTTTCGTATTTTTATTCCAGGGACGAACATACATTTGACGGAAAATGCGATTTCTTTGCTTCATTTGGATTGCGCTCCCAATTAATTGTTCGCTCGTTTGTTTAGGCAGATCTTGTTCTTTTTTCTTTTTGGTGACCATACCGCACTCTTTTACTATATGAGGTAGTGAAATCAGCCGTGGGAATTGCTTGCTCCGCTAATAGCAAAGACGAGGGTTATGGCGAAGGAGAGACTCGTTCAGGATTCCTCGAGATTGGAGTTGAATTAAATTGGAAAGAAATGCGAATGCATACGAGAAGCACTTTCTTCAGGACTAAATATGTAAAAAATAATTGTACCATCGGAAAATAACACGAATTCCAATGGCTGTTGGCTTTGGACACGTTCCTAACGAGAATTTCGATGTTTCTTGATGTCGCGTTATGATTAAATTGCACAATCGAGCTTCGGTGCTGGTGATTATCTATGAATGGGCAATCGCACGTGTTATCGTGAAGAGTGAGTTCTAAAATCATTTGATGGACGAGAAAACTATGTATCACATATAATAAGACTGTGAGGGTTGAGGTGTGTGAAATTTTCTTTTATTTGCACAACATTTTGTTACAGATCGCTTATTGGGTTTGTCGCGTTTATTGGGTTTGGGATTGGAAAAAGGGTAGAAAAATTGGATTTTGAAAAAAAATCGAAAATGGTTCGGATTTTGGATTTTGGATTTTGGATTTTTGAAAAATGGTTGGTACGTTTGGATGGAGGCAGGGAGAGAGAGGGTGAGAAAGAGATTTTGGTGGGTAAGAATCTCAGATTGTGAGGTAGTACGAACCCTCCTCAATACTTTATTTCCCTTTCCACCTGTGGGGTTTTTCCCCTTTTTACGTCCCCACGTTATTCCGCTATAACCCCCGGACTCTTATCCGTGTCGTATTCGATGTCTCACACGGCGTCAATTTTTTTGAACGGGGAGATATTTTTACGCGAAGAGAAAATGACGGATTTTCGTGATTTTGTTTTTTAAGGTAAGATTTTTTTACCATTTTCGAGACTTAGAGTATGTTTTATTAACATTTTTGGCTGCTACATGGTATTTTTTTATCTTAACAAATGACGGTCTTCTAAACAGGTTGTGGCGGATGTTGTCAGACGGCGTGACAGGTAGCGTCGGCGGGATTAATCGAAAACAAAACGAACGAAGATTTTTCTTTCATTAACAGTCATACGCCGAATACGAATGAAGAAAAAGTGGGAAATGTTGAAAATTGATGAAATGGTACACTTTGAAGCAGAAAGATTGAATTTTCCGAAAAAATGGCTACATTTTGCAATGAAAGAAGACTTTTTTTTAATTTTCAAGAACATTTAGGGTCAGGTTTTAGACAATGAGGTTAGAAAGATTTATACCAAATTTCATCAGAATCGGTCGATTAGTTTTTATAGATGGGGTTGAAGTTTGCATCGTTGGAATGCAACGAAAATTCTTTCTAATTTCTTATTTTCATCACTATCCAAAATTACTTTTTGCCGTTTTGTTGCAGATCGCTAAATGAGAATCCTAAAAAAATGTTTTCGATTTTTTCGTAGCTTGAATCTGCGAAAGGCAATTTGTGAAATTGAAAAAAAAATCGTTTTCGTTGCATTCCAACGATGCAAACTTCAACACCATTTTTATAGACATACGTCACGGCAGTTTTGAAAATGCAGCTTATAAGACCGTGCCATACTTCTGCTATTATTAAATAATACATTTTTTTTAATACCATGTCACAGCCAAAAGTAGTAATAAAACATACCGTAAGTCTCAAAAATGACAAAGAAATCTTTCCGTTAAAAAAAAAGTCACGAACATCAGCTAATTTTTTCCTCGCCTAAAGGTACTTCCCCCCTCAATATAAAATTGACGCTTTCGATGTGTCATCGATAGGATACCCATGCAGGCGAAGCTCCAGCTCGTAATTACATACGAAAGTGGCACGATTTTCGCAAAATCGAGTGATTCTAAATTATCTACGAGTAATAAATTATTTTTATGGAAAATGAATAATCGGAAAATTCAATCTTTTTGTTTCATCCCGAGTAGAAATATTGTCAGGCTGGCCTGATATTTGATCTGCGCCTGATCAGCTTGTAGTACGAAGGCCTTACTTAAGTTTGCCTTAATTTGCCTGATCAAGCTGGGGTCAGGCGGTGGTCGAGCAACCGGACTTACGGCTTACTTCAATTCGCCTGACCCGGCTAGCTTCAGGCGATGTCAAGCAACTGGACTTACGGCTTACTTCAATTCGCCTGATCCAGCTAATTTCAAGCAATCATCATGTAACTGGACTTCTACAGTTTGGCGCTAAAAACGTGCCTAACCTCATCTTGTCAAATGATACACAGACACGAGAGAAGCACGAGACATATTATTAATCACTTTATACATTTTTACATATAACGTGTACGTTGTGAATAAGATGGACAAACACAATCGGAAGAAGATTGCGCAACGACTGTGTCTGCGTGAATAGCGGGCTCTAAATAAGGGAAAAAAACGAAGAAACAATACAGCAGCAGGTTAGTATAACAATTTTTTCAAAGACTTACAATTCTTAAATCTATAAATATAAATTGTATTAAATCTGACTGTAAATTAACCATACGCCAAATTATATATGCGTTGGTTGAAATATTTATTATGATACATTTGACAGATCCGGGACAAATCCTCTCAGCGAGGAACAACTCGAAATTCCTGAGGATTGGCATGTGTTGGCGCTACCACTATGTAAGTAGATTTATATTTGTTTTGTGTATCGCTTTTATGTTTCTTTACTTGGTCCGTCTCCTTTGTCAGAGGAGAAGAGACAGCGTAGGCCAACCAAATAATGGTAAGCTGACAGCGTAGTTCAATCTGGTAAATGTTTTGCCATCGGTGCTGATTAGCCCGGACAACGCAGGCTAACCGAATAATAATAAGTTAACTGCGCAGTTCAGTCAAGTGAAAGTAATTCCATCGGTGCAAGTTAGCCCATAAGAAATGCACTTCGGATGGACATTACATTCACTGAACTGACTACGCTGTCAACTTACCATTATTTGGTTGGCCTTCGCTGTACGGCCCCGGACAGCGTAGGCTAACTGAACACTGACAAGTTGACTGCGTAGTTCAGTTAAGTGAAAATAAGTCCATCGGTGCAAGTTAGCCCATTAGAAATGCACTTCGGATGGACATTAGATTCACTGAACTGCACTACGCTGTCAACTTACCATTATTTGGTTAGTCTTCGCTACGGGCCCGGACAGTGTAGGCTAACCGAATAATGATAAGTTGACTGCATAGTTCAGTTAAGAGAAAGTATTTCCATCGGTGAAAGTTAGCCCTTAAGAAATGCACTTAGGATGGACATTACATTCACTGAACTGCACTACGCTGTCAACTCACCATTATTTGGTTGGTCTTCGCTGTACGGGCTCTCCTGCTTCGATTCTAATTTTCGTTAAAAAATGACCGCTCGCAGCTTTTGCAGCAATTTTTTTTCTTCTTTAAAGTAGATAATTGGATGGTGAGAAAAAGGAAAAAAATAGAGCTCAATTTTGTGCCACCCTAATAAAATAATGTGCATACCTTATATAGATATATATGTAGACATTGAATTCTAAGTGGGATGAACATTTTCATATTTTTCAGTGGCTGTCATTTCGAAATATAGGGAACACGGAATAGAAGTTCTTTCGAAGCAAATTGGACAAGCTGTTGGAGCGGTATCAAGGTCTGATTAATTCAGCAAAAGACTGGGACAAGTTTCGAGCGTCGCGTAAAAAAACGAACAGAACGCTCAATATAACGTTTCCTAGAAACGTCTGGTCACAAAAACGTTGAGCTCGGTTTACTTTATGCACGAAGTTTCTTAAGTTTTTGTTTGAAAAATATATTAGTTTATTTCAGGATAATAAGTGGAATATAATACAGTGATATATCTTAGTTTATTTCGAGTTTTTGTTCTATTACAAATACAAGAAAAATGATGTTTGTTTTCCATATAGATATATGTGAAAAATATATGTGATAAATTTTATATTAAGATTAAAAAATAAACGATCAGCGTTATTTATAAAGTGGTACCTTTTTCTCTTTTGTGTATGCGTTGTATTTTTTATTTCAGGAAAAAATCGGTCATCCTGAGCCGTGAAAAATCATATGATTTTTCATTTTGATCAAGCCGTGAAAAATTAAGCCCTTATCAGGCCTTAATTTTTTACGCTGATCAGGCCTTGATCTTTTACACTGATCAAGCCTTGATTTTTTACCCTGATCAGGCCTTGATAGTTTACCCTGATCAGGCCTTGATTTTTTACCCTGATCAGACGGAAGTCAGGGATTGTGTTTCAAAAATGATCAGGGCTTGATAAAAAATTCTGATCAAGGCTGGAAAAAGAAGTCAGGATGCCTGATCAGGTGCTTATTGTAGCTGGAGCAAGATTTCTACTCGGGATGTTGTACCATTTCATCGATTTTCAACATTTCTCACGTTTTCTTGGTTCATATAATGCGTACGGGTGTTTATAAAAGAAAAATCTTCGTAGGTTTTTTTTTCTGTTTAATCCCGCGGACGCTACGTGTCACGCCGTCTGACACCCACCGCAACTTGCATGGAAGACTGCCTCTTTTTAAGATTAAAAAAAATATCTCGTAACAGCCAAAAGTAGTAATAAAACATACCCTAAGTCTAAAAAATGACGAAGAAATCTTTCCTTTAAAAAAAAATCATGAAAATCAGCAAATTTTTTCCTCGCCCAAAGGTACTTTTCTCCTCAATATAAAATTGCCACTTTCGATTTGCCATCGACAGGATGTCAATGCAGGCAGCTCGTAATTGCATACAGAAGTGGCACGATTTTCGCATTATAGAGTGGTTCTGAATTATCGACGAGTGATAAATTATTTTTATTAAAATTTATTATGATTTATGAATTATAATTTCTAAAAATTATTTTTATTATTATTATGTTTAATTTTTTAATTTTTAAATTTTTAAATTTAATTTAAATGATTACTTATGAAAAGGAATCATCGCTGCTGCTATATCGATATTTTTCCCGTACAGAGTGACGTGATGGGCGTCTTTGAGAGCATCATTCCAACAGATGCAACAAGCAGATGTCAATAACTCGCCAGGTTCGAGCAAACTGTTCGTTGACTCGTCATCGTTCGTCTTTATGTCCGCCTATGTCCTACAATCTTGCAATACGTCTCTCCTACGGAAAATCCAACATACCTATGTGTATACCAGGTGCCTCGGAACGAAACGTCAAACCTCAGAAACTCGCAGAGTCCGGATAGGCCTCGAGGAACACGACGGACTTTCGTATACTTTTGCATTGGAAATTTTCCATACCATCTTCGTAGAATGCCAATAATAAAGAGCGACAAATCGCACGCGACGAACAAGTTGAAAAAGCATTAAAAACACTTGCTTCCGATTTTCGTTGAGCTCCTGGAAAACGAGGCAGAAAGGAACGAATCTCAGAAAAAATCGTTCCTGTCAAAGTTGACGGACTCTGCAGACTTGGGAAATTTCGATAGACGTAATTTAGGACACCCTGTACATGTGAGCGTCATCGCCACGGTCGTTTGTTCCATCCGTGGATGGTTACGAGGTTCAACTAACTCAAGCGAGGAGATCCAGGCGCAGAAGTGGTTGGCCCTCGATGAGATCGCATCGAGGAATCTTGAACACCCTGAACTTGAACTTATCCGACGATTCCACAGGTCTGCGGACGCTACTGCCGTTTGCATAATTCCCAGTGATGACATTCGAAAGACGCAGATAATTTTTTATCTTTGCTAGAATATGGTTGTTGTGTTACGAAAAATTGAAAAAAAAATTCTAAATCAATGTCTCATCGAGAGATGTTTGTTTGAAAATTGATCGTCATATAAAAAACGAGGATTTTTTTATACTTCTATATTTTTTACGTCTTTAATCAATTAAATGAATATTTCAGTAATTAATCTGAACATCATTCAAGTTAATCATTCAGTGAACGTCATTCAAATAAATTACAACTATTGAAATTTTGACTTGCAATTTTATCGTGCACGGAGATTTTGCAGTCGCGAAAAATATGATTTTCAATCGATTTTCGAGCGAGCTTTGAAGAAAATTAAGCATATTTGTGTTGAGTAATATTTACTATGGAAAGTTAAGCATTCCGGGAAAACATCAAAATTTTATTTCGAGTACAGCGTAGTGAAGATAATTAAACTTTGAATAGGAAACTGTCCTGAAATTTTTTTCTTGTGTATTCGATAAAATAAAAAATCATCAAAAGTGCAATTTGAAGTGGACAATGGAATTTAATTACATTTGAAAAAAGTTTTTAGAAGCGTTTCATATTCGGAAACTTCATTTTGCTGAATGAAATATTTTGTTGAATAAAAATTGATCGTCATATAAAAATCGGGCATTTTTTATACTTCTAAATTTTTTTACATCTTCAATTACTGAAATAAACGCTATTGTCAACATAATTCATACAAATAGTAATTATTCAAATTTTGCCTTGCAATTTTATCGTCCACGGAGATTTTCAGTGGTAAAAAATATGATTTTCAATGGATTTTCGAGCGAGCTTCGAAAAAAATAAAGCATATTTGTGTTGAGTAGTATCTGCAATGAAAAGTTTACCATTCCGAGAAAAAATCAAAATTTCATTTTGAGTACAGCGTAATGAAGATAATTAAACTTTGAATAAGAAACAGTCCTGAAAAACTTTTCTTGTGTATCCGATAGTCAAAAAAAAATATCAAAAGTGCAATTTGAAGTGGACAATGGAATTTAATTACACTTAAAAAACGTTTTTTAGGAGTTTTCCGTATTCGGAATCTTCATTTTGCTGAATTTAAAATGGAATTTTGATTTTTTCTCGAATGCTAATTTTTTTCGGACGCGAAATCTTCGCGCCACATCCTCAAAAGAATATAGCCATTTTGTGACTGTCACCCTGTATGTCCGTAACGGAAAGACTTGTAATACCTACCTTGGAGACTTTTTTGACTTATCATCATTTTATTTCCCTCGTCCTGATGTATCTGCTCACGTGTGTTGGGAATCGCAATCGTTTTTTTTCCCGGATCCATCTTAGGATTTGCCAGCTTTGATCTTCTTTAATAGATCTTAAGGGTTTAATTGCACCTTGGCTCTTTACGGACATGCAAGAAAACCGTCGATGTAACGTGCGTTACGAGTATAATGTACGGAACACGTCGAAGAGCGTTTCACGTACATTTACGGTCGGGCTAGGGACGTTGAAATTGTCTTGAGACGTGCCTCGATCTGAGCAGTATTGTTTTAAATGAAATTTTGAGTGAATAATAATCATGGCAAGCTGCTTTCGTAATCGTAATGCGTAATAGCTGATGTGCATTGCTGCAAATATTTCTTCGCAATGCACGTAATTAGGAAACGGTGGTGTATCGAGGACGGTTTTTTTCCTTCATTTGTATGGGTGAGGGGGTGTCTATATGGTATGTATACGGATTTGAGGTTTTGTCGAAAAAAAGTTGTGAATATTTTAAGGAGCAATGTCCAAAAAGCACATCCAGGCAAAGAAATTCAAGCTCAGAGTTTCCTTGGGAACAAAACCGAAATCGATAAACTCGAATAAAAAATCGCGACAAACAAACAAGCAAACAATCCCGGACAAACAAATTCAAATAAAAATCTTAAACAAACAAATACAAATAAGCTTGTCATTCTTCTTTTTATGATGAACAATTACGATATTCTTCCTCATTTTTCATAGTTTGTTTGGGTGTGCATGGGCACTTCACCTTTTTAACCCTTCCTTGATACACTGGGTCATTTTGAACCGGACGAATTTCAAATAAAATGCTCGCTTTCCTAAAACTGAAAGTTTTCAATAATTTTTTAAAACTATTCAATTTTACACTTTTCGAATTTTAATTATGCAAAAATATTAAGAAATGTTTATAGTGTATCCCGGATTTTGTTCAATAAAAACCGACCACAGACTTGTTAAGGGCAGGTGGATGAAGTTCTATCCGGGCAAAATTGACCCAGTGTGTTAATGTCGTGGCCAAATATAAGTATGTTAAGGAAGGGTTAATGTGCATTTTTATAATGAACCCTAGCAGCTTATGACGATTTTTCCACTGTATTTCTGAAAAGCCCGCAATCGAGATATTTACCCCACACTCGATATTATACATATAAATTCTAATGGCATCACCTTGCCATAAACTCCGGCATTTTTATGTAAAAATAATTTTAAGAATTGGTCTAAAATCAATTGTTCATTTCGAAAAAGGTCGCCTTAAAGTCACGAAATCAACGTTTTTTCCAACCAAAAAATCGTCTCGGAATCAACGTTGCCTTTAGAATAAAATCGTCGTAAAATCGACGTCTCGTCCAACTAGAAAATCGTCTTCACGTCAACAATTCCTTTCGAGACAAAATCTTCTTAAAATCTCGGATTTACGTGGAAAAAAATCCTTAAAATCGACGATTCCTCTAGAAAAAAATCGCCCCAGAAGCAACAATTCGTTAACAGAAAAATCATCTCAAAATCAACATTTCGTTCAGCAAAAGAATCATTTCTGAATGAACAAAAACGTTTAGCAAAAAATCGTATCAGAATCAACGATTCGTTTAGAGAAAAATGTTCCTAGAATGTACGATTTACTGGGAAAACAATCGTTTATAAATCACTGATTGCTTCAGAAAAAATCGTCTTGGAATCAACAATTCGTTTACAGAAAAATCGTCTTGGAATCAACAATTCGATTAGAGAACAATCGTCTTCAAATCAACCCTTCGTCCACCAAAAAATCGTCTTGGAACCAACAGTTCGTTTCGAAAAAAATCTTCGTAAATTCTAGGATTCGGTTGGAAAAAATCGTCTCAAAATCAACGATTCTATAGGAAAACATCTGCCTAAATTCAAGGATTCAGTTGGAGAAAAGTCGCTTCAAAATCAACGATTCTATAAGAAAGAAAAACTTCCCGAAATCAACGATTCTTTAGAAAAAAATGGTCCTAAAATCTACAATTTCCTTGGGAAAAAATGCCCTAAAACCACCGATTTCTTGAGAAAAAGATCGTCTCGGAATCTACAATTCGTTTGGACAAAAATCGTCTTGAAGTGTACGTTTCGTTCAGCAAAAAATCGTCTTGGAGTCAACAATTCGTTCAGAGAAAAACCGTCTTAAAATTGAATATTCTTAAAGGAAAAAATCATTTCGTAATCGAATCTGCCATAAAGAAAAATAATTCAGGGCGGTCCTAAAAACAGCCGGATGTGCGGATATTTAACATTACATCGATGCAATACATCTAAAACATCCTTTTTGCATAATATAAATGAGCATTACCTACTTTTTACATAACATGTATAAAAATGTGCATGTGTGCGTGTATAATAATTCAATTTCGTACCTCAGTTACGTGAGAGTTTTGCGATCAAAGTGCGTCATGGACACGCGCTGTTTTGCCACACCCACCTCGAGTCAGCCACAGCAGCAGCACCACCACCACCATTATGACCACCACCACGATCGGGTGAGTTAGAAAAGCAGCTAAAAGTTTATAACCGGCAGGAAGGCGTGGTACCAAAGGCGCCTCAATGCCAAGAATGCGGTGTAAAAGTGGTTCCGTTTCGTGCCAATCGAGGCAACGTTTTACCTTGCTTTCCTCGTTTCTCGATTGATTTGCCGTTTGTATGCGCAACTGCGGAATAATATATCTGTATTATGTATGGTGTAAGGTGTTGGGCGCTACGCCCAAATTAATTTGCAATGCGAGTCGTCGAATGTTTAAACAATCGTGCATCACTATCATAAACGAGACGAAAACGATCGACCGATCAGCTTCTTCCATCGCGTCTATTCGATAAATTATTTGCGTAAGGGTTTTACAGAATCAATTGGAAAAAATTGACCAGGGATTGGATGAACGAGAGTGACGATCAAGGAATGACTATTTTGCCGAATTGATCCATCAATTATGGAAAAAACTTGCCCATGCTTGATCACAGTTTGACGACGAGTCACGAGCTCTGGCTGGAGAATAGAATTTGTGCCAATGACTGCAGCAATGACACAGCTCTCGAAAAAAATCAGATTTCTAATCAAGAAAATTCTGATTTCACGGCCGATAAAAACGAAGCCTATGGTCATGATCCTGAAAGACGACATGCTATAAAATAATCGTAACACAAATTGAAAAAGTAATGGATTGCCTAGTTCGCTCATACGTTGTTCAACACTTCGGTATGTTAGCGTCAATTTCCCGAGATGAAATCTTGCTCCGGCTGCAATAAATACCTGATCAGGCATCCTGATTTCGTTATCCGGCCTTGATCAGGATTTTTTAACAAGCCCTGAACATTATTGAAATGCAATCTCTGACTTCGGTCTGATCAGGGTAAAAGATCAAGGCCTCATCAGCGTACAAAATTAAGGCCTGATCAGGGTAAAAACATCAAGGCTTGACCAACGTAAAAAATCGAGGCCTGATCAGTGCTTCATTTTTTAAAGCTTCATCAAAGTGGAAAAATCGTGGCCTGCTCAGGATGATGAAATGAAGCCCGGCTCGGGATGTCCTATTTATTCCTGAAATAAAAAGTACCACGAATATTCAAAAAAGAAAAAGGCACGAAAATATAAATGATGCCTTGAATAAAGTAAAAATAAAATAAAATTTAAATCAAATAAAATAAAACTTGAATCAAATAAAAAATATTTGGTTGGCCAGCGCTGTCCGGGCTAACCTGCACCGATGAATGTGATGCCATGCGTGCAGGTTAGCCCGGGCAGCGTAGGACAACCGATGAATGTGATGCCATCAGTGCAGGTTAGCCCGGACAGCATCGGCTAACCGATTAATGTGATGCCATCGGTGCAGGTTAGCCCGGACAGCATCGGCTAACCGATGAATGTGATGCCATCGGTGCAGGTTAGCCCGGACAGCGTAGGTCAACCGATGAATATGATGCCATCGGTGCAGGTTAGTCTGTACAGTCCAGTGAATGTAGTGTCTATTCGAAGTGCATTTCAAATGGACTAACCTGCGCCGATGGCATTACGTTTACTGAAACTACGCAGTCAACTTACCATTATTTGGTTGGCCTCTCCTGTCCGGGTTAACCTGCACATCATTATTTTGTAGTCATATATTAATTTATCGTCATAAATTTAAAATAAATTCATAGTCATAGATTTAACTAATTTATACTCATAGATGTAAGAATGTATAAAGTCTCTGAAAAATAATAATTGTCATACTAACTTATGCATATGTCTTGTGCTTCTCTCGTGTGTCTGTAGCAGTTGACAATATGAGGTTAGGCACGTGTTTAGCGCCAAACTGTACAAGTCCAGTTGCTTGACCTGATGCTAGCCGGGTCAGGCAAATTGCCTTGAGCCGTAAACCAAGTTGCTTGACCACAGCTCGAAGTTGGCCGGATCAGGCAACTGGAAGCGACCGTACATCCAGTTGCCTGACTATGGCCTGACACCAGCCGGATCAGGCAAATTAAGGCATGCCTTAAGTAGGGCCTCCGTGCTACAACGTGATCAGGCCCGGATCAAACATCAGGCCAGCCTGACAGTATTTCTACTCGGGTAACCGACGCATTTGAGAAACCCGGATGAAACTTTCTGCACAAAGTTTTTACAGAATCAATTGGAAAAAAATTGACCAGGGTTTGGATGAACGAGAGTGACGATCAAGGAATGACTATTTTGCGGAATTGATCCATCAATTTTGGAAAAAAACTTGCCTAGCTTGATCACAGTTTGACGACGAGTCACGAGCTCTGGCTGGAGAATAGAATTTGTGCCAATGACTGCAGCAATGACACAGCTCTTGGAAAAAATAAGATTTCTAATCAAGAAAATTCTGATTTCACGGCCGATAAAAACGAAGCCCATGATCATGATCCTGAAAGACGCACGGCATACTAAAAAATAATCGTAACACAAATTGAAAAAGTAATGGATTGCCCAGTTTGCTCATACGTTGTTCAACACTTCGGTAAGATAGCGTTAATTAACCGACGCATTTGCGAAACCCGGATAAAACTTTCTACCAAGTTAATCGGCGGTTGGCAGGTTATGTTGCGCGTGAAAAATGAGGATAGTGCGTCGGTTGAAAAATACTCTCGGTCCAGAAAGTCTCGGTACCCATAATATAATGATCAAGACTTTTCAACGACGCGGTGATTGTGAGCGTTCTTGTCAGAGACGGGGCGGTATCTGGAGACGTGAAAATCCCCAAGCTAATATATGGAATACCAGTTGTTGAAGCCTTTCGCAATCTTGTCGCCGCTAAACGCGCCCGATAAACGGCGTGGACGCGTGTCTCGAGCCTCGCAATAATATTCAGCGACCACCAGCAATAATCAACTAATTGATAATTGCCATTTCTCTAATTATTTATCAATTACCCGTCCACTGTTTTCCGGAAAAACGCTCGCGATGTCTCGCGAATTAACTTGACAATTTAGAGCCTCTCGTCGCGTACGTACGAGAGTCTCGAAAGATTCGCAAGAATATGAACAATTTTAATATCAATTTGGATACAAAATGTCGATAAATAATGCGAAATGAAATTTTCTATTGCCTAACGTGTAATTTATGACGTTCGATGTCACGTTGATTGGGGAATAAATTCCGCATATATGCGCGGTGTACGAGCGTGCAGACGGTGGCCGTTCATCGATTCCGTGCACTTATAAATTGTTCGATAAAACGGCAACGAAGATGAAGAAAAATGCTCAACGTGCGTCTCTCGAGCGCGCGATGCCCTGTAGATTTTCTTTTGCTGAATTGTCACAGGCCTGCTGGCGGGGCCCCGACTCGATGATCGCTAGAAAACCTGTTCCTATTCGCCTCTTACACACAACTTGCGGACGATTTTATTGCGAAACGTCGAGAAATGCTGATTATTGAGCATATTTATTCGAGACGCCGATCCTATCCTTACAATATTGTCTAATTAACGTAACACACGTCACTCACCAACTTTTGATGAACTGATTCGGCAAACAAACCCAAACAAAATCGTCTAAATTATTCATATTTTAATTATATGAAAAAACATATTTAAAAAAAACTTTGATTTAATGTACTAAATAGTAGAAAATATTTTGTTTTTACCAAGTCACCTATATGTGACTATAAATAAAACTTCAAACGCGTTTTTCTCGAAACAACGTTTTCAAAATCTTGCTCCATCGTATCTCTAAAACTAATAAACCGATTCTCTTGAAATTTGAACCACATGTTGTAAACATGATTCGCAACAAGATCACCCTCGATGGTTTTAAAATTTTGATTTTTACTCTTTTTTTTGCGAAAACTGCGAAAAAACGCAGTTTCGTACTTTTTTCGTTTTTCATCTGCCATTTTTTATTTTTTGATAAAACCGAGGGTCACTTTGTAGCTGGTGTCATACTGAATCTAATGGACTTTGATTTTTTTGTTTCAGATAAGCCGTTGCCGAATTGTGATGGAGCAACCTAGCCCACGTATTTTTGAGGCGTTACGTTAAACTATAGTTTTCATACTTAAAAATGAATAAAAAAGAATAAAAATTTTTTTTATGTATTTCAAGACTTTATTTATCAAGTCCAACAACTTTTATGTTCATATCTTTTATAAAATCCTCAAAAAAATCGCGGAAATAGCCTTTTTTCGTGGCTCCAAAGTGGACCCCCTTAATAAATTTGATCAATTCAGTTTCATTAACCGGATTTAATTTGGCACAATAGTAATCCGGGAAATTATTATCATACGTTTATACTCAGTTTCAGAATTTTTATTGAAGAAATTTAAGGTTTTTTTTACGGTAAATTAAATACAGTTAATATGTTAAGGGACTTATGCAAAGTAAAGATTAAATGTCTAAATTTTGAGCGCCCCAAGCTTTTATTTATAGTCAAATATCTGTGACTTGGTAAAAAGTATTATTTTCTACTTTTTAGTACATTAAAGAAAAGCTTGTTTTTAAACAATATTTTTATTACATATAAATTATTTTCCACTGTTTAGTCTTTAATTGATTTTTCTAGTTAGTTGTTAGTAGTAGTTTACCAGTTGACGAGTTTGAACGTTAGGAACATGGAATGCTTGCGAAAAATAACAAAGAATGTAATTGGCATTGAACTGACGACTAATTGCTGCGTATAAACTTTTCATATACAAACACAGTCGGCTACGAATTTGTTTGTATGTATTAGTGAGATGTTATATGGAAGATTAGTAGTCGCTAATTTTACATGAAAAGTTGAAACTTTTTAATTTTAAATTGAATTATGCAGTGTCACCTCTTAGATGCAGGTTTGCAAAATTTCAGAGCTCTAAGTAGTCGGGAAGTGGGTGAATTGTCCATTTTCTGTTTCGCATCTCACAAAAAGTCGTTACTTATAATTAAAAAAAAATTAAGTTGAATCATGCATTGTCACCTCTTAGATGCACGTTTGCGAAATTTCAGAACTCTAAGTAGCCGGAAAGTGGGTGAAATATCGATTTCCCGTTTTGCATTTCACCCCAAGTCAAGTTAAATAAGAGCTGTAACTTGTAAACAAAAAGATTGCAATTTTTTTTTCATTCCTTGTATTTTTTAAATTCAAATTGCGTTGAAGTTCATCTCAAATTTACATATTTGAGATCGAAGATTTCATTAGTATATTGGCATTGGCTTGGGCCTGGACGAAGGATTTGTAAAAATGTTGATTAAAAAAAATGATTAGATGATTCAAAAAAATTTATTGAACAGCTAAATTTTCGATTTTTTTGTTACAATTTTGTTTTATCAACAAAATTCAAAATCCTCCTTCCAGGCCCTAGCTATTATCATAATAAATAAGTGGTATAAATTTGGTATAGATCGGATTAATATTTTTTTATCGGATTTTTTACCGGATTAATATTTTTGGTAAAGATCGGATTAATAGTTTTTTAGTAATCGTGTCCACTGCAGAGGTGTTTCTCAAAAAAGACGATTCTGAGATAATCGCCCTTAAGATTCAAGTATGTTTCTTTTACATTTAAAGATAATTTATTCATACTAACATGGAGTCGTCGATTCCAGGGCCATACAGTAATCCTTCCGTATCCTCTGCAGCCTCTAAAACATTGATTTGATACTGCCTCCGAGCCATTGTTCCTTCTCTTGTGGCTTCTTGTGCTTGCTGCTCGGCAATCGTAACACGCGACTTGCGGGATCGTGCGGTTGAAATACCTATAACTGCGAATCTAATGCTCCGATCTTTATGCAATTTGGTGAGAATATTCTTGAGATATTGTGCTTGAAGAATGTGCAATAAAAAAATGTTCCATTTTTCCGACCATCACAAGTTCTAGATTTATATTCTAGATTGCTGAATACGGAACCTAAAAAATATTTTTGTAGCTTAAATCTACCGAAAAAAGTTTGGCTAATTAAAAAAAAAGCAATTTTTCTTGCGTTCCAATTATGCAAACTTCAACACCATCATTAACGACACTACTCAGTCTTAAAAAAGCTGTATAGTCTGTGTATGTGCAATTTCGAACTCGATGTTTTCTGATAAATTCACTCGGATGAAGACCCCCAGAGGTAGTAAGCTCCAAAGCCAGCACTGCATTTTTTAAAACCCAACGAAGTATCTCAACTAGGCGTAAGGCGATTGCGCTTACGCTGCAATATCGGGAGTGCATTTTTCCGTTGAGTGTAAAGCACGTCATCACGATGTGAGTCTCGCTATAATGCATTTTCCCATCTTCTCCGTGTCTTGCAGCTTTCTTATCTCCCTCTCTCGCTCCACCCCCCTCTTTCTCTCTCTCACTCACCTCTTTATCACGTATTTCTTCTCCACGGCCTTCGTACCTCTCAGCTTCCATTTCTTGGTCCCGCGTAAGCGGGGAGAATTGACTGGATAATGCATCGGGCGGATCATACACGACCCCTCGAGGGGGACAATCTCCTATCGCAGGTAGGTACAGTATTACGCGCATTATGGTAACGATGAAAAATGAATAACTATCATACGATTAAACTTCGCAAATATTTCCAATCTCTTCTACGTTTGTTGACGTCGTTAGCTCCTTCAAAAACATTATTAAGGCGTTACCCCCACTTGTAGCGCAAAAAAGGCCTTTTTCATGAATTTTTTTAAAGAAAACTACAAAACTTTTTTAATCGATCAATATACCATCTTAAAGAACACATCTTGAAGAACTTTCAGTAATTTTTTTTATTGAAAAATATTACATTGTTAATGGCAAATGGCCGTCAATGAAATAATGTTTTTATATACACGGTTTGCGGTGACCAACATTGCGGCGAAGTGGATCATCTGAAAAAAAATGCGGATGGATTTAGTCAAATATAAGTATAAACTAGTCTTTAATCGAAGGATTTTAAAAAATATTCATTTTTCACAAAATGGCGGACAGTCAAAGTTAATGGTGCGATTTTAACGAAAAAAACGGCCGTTTTTTGGCTATAAAACGGCCATTTTTTTCGAAAAAAGAAATCGAACGATTAAAGACTACGTCTTTATGTATTAAATAAGCCTGCAAAATTTCAAGAAGATCGGTTCATTAGTGTTCGAGTAATCTTGGTCACCGACTTCAGAAATGCCATTTTGAGAAAAACGCGTTTAAAGTTTCAATTTCAGTTTACACGAAGAAAATATTTTTTTTTGTAAACTTACATAGAGTCATCTATTCCGGATACTTATACTTCAAAAAAATGCAATAAAAAAAATCGATCTTTTCAAAATCGCAAGTGGGGGTAACCCCTTAATCCGCGACCAATTAATGCAGGGAGAATTTATTGATTGAATTTGATAAGGCGTACGATTGGTTAAGAGACTTGTGGCGTAGTCCCGAAGAAGGCACATACACTCACACGTGTACATATAATACTTATATATATATATACAATTATTGACGTCGCAAAAAAAAATGTTCCAGACAAAAGTTGTACGGTGGGAAGGGGACCATCAAATGCGAACAATTTTTTTATTTCGATGGAGGCGCTGACGCCCAGTAAAGGTCACCTCCACTTTTTTAAATGGAATGGTACATATTTTTTCAACCATCTTGTGGAGCACCGCAAGCCGCATAAAAAACAGTAAGGGGTCAAAGTCGTCCAAGGTCATTCAAGGTCCGTATAGATGATACAAATCTAAATATCTCACATCACTACCAAACATTTGGTAGTGATCCGAGATATTTGATTTTAATAGCTGACCTTGAATGACCTTGGACGACTTCGACGCCCTAATGTTTCTTTATGCGGCTTGAGGTGCTCCACAAGATGGTTGAAAAAAATGTACCATTCCATTAAAAGAAGTGGAGTCGACCTTCAACAAAATAAAAAAAATTGGTCGCATTTGATGGCCCCCTTCACACCGTACAACTTTTGTCTGAAACATTTTTTTGTGACGTCGATAATTACCGAGTTATTTTGCGTGGCAGAGATAAGAGGGACACCCTGTATGTATATACATATATAATTTGTATTATTTGATTTCCGTTTGAATTTTTATTTAATGTATTTAGTTTATTGAATTAATCCAATTACTTGGTCAATGTAAAGTGGTGATGTATAAACAGGGTGGTTTATAAACCGATTTGTTTTATCGGTTTTCCACCGATAAAACAAATCCGTCTCTAATGGATTTCAATGCTTTCTTACATATATGAGTTTCAACAAGATGGAAGCCCAAATAGGGTTTTACAATCGGCACAGTAATGGCCCACGACTGGTTGCCAGAGAACAAACGATGGCGCGGTAATGGCTATACAAACGGGCCAGATCCGCACCATGCATGGTTGGTAATGGTAAACCAGGAATGGCTGCTAAGACTGGGCCAACTATCATACGCCCATATTGGGCCAGCAACGGCTGCCGGATCTTCTGCCGGGAATGAAAAACAAAAAATTGACAAATTATGAATATAAAAATTCTAGTAGTATCTTTTTTGTTTTCTTATGCTTTACTTATGTCCATGTACATAGAATAATTGCATTAAAAACAGTTTCTGCATTGTTCAAATGTTTACCTTTCATCGGGATCGAACCTGCGCCTTTCGTTCTAGTGTCGAGCGCCCTACCCACTTAGCCATTTTAACACTTACAGAACCCATCGTTTGTTCGTTCCTTACTTTTATGCCGATAATTTTATTCGTGACATTAAAGTTTACCGACAGTTTTTTTAGTCCATTTAGGCTGTAAAAATAACTCGCTCGTTTTGGGTGAAGTTCCGAAAAGCATACTCCTCTGATCGAGCGGAAATTTTGCACCGAACTTCCTCTCATTATCCTAAGAGAAACCGTTAACGGATTTTTGACGACTAACAATAGTTTTCCATACATCGCATTGTAAAGTTTATTATTTCACGCCATACGAGAATATCTATATACCCCATAGATACCCCCCACTCCTCCGGCCGCGCTGCTTCCTGGCAAACAGTGCTCGCCCGCCTGTGCATATCACTTGCCATGTGGGATGGCTTTGTTTGGATTTATTTAATATAGTAGAAGCGCAGTACAATAAATAACTTTCAATATCCGATATATCGAAAGCTATTGCTAGTCGCCAATACCCTTTTGAAGGTTCTCTTAAAATATTGAAAAGAAGGTCGGTGCAAAATTTCAGCTTCATCAATAGGATATGCTTTTCGAAACCTTATCCCTTGTTTTTACGTGTCACAGTTTAACGACCTGCATTTGCAAAACGCCCAAAAACAAACCATCAATGGGTGGAATAGATCTGGCAAGCCGTTCATCCGCCTACGATACCCCAATGCTGATCGCCATATTATCGGTG
The DNA here is from genome assembly GCA_944452715.1 of Ophion slaviceki. Classification (NCBI taxonomy): domain Eukaryota; kingdom Metazoa; phylum Arthropoda; class Insecta; order Hymenoptera; family Ichneumonidae; genus Ophion; species Ophion slaviceki. Next base: position 45,207,878 of record OX101784.1, read on the forward strand.
CAATGGTATTGGCCCACCAATGGCTGGCATAGATCTGGCAAGCCGTTCATCTGCCTACGATACCCCAATGCTGATCGCCATATTATCGGTGCGATAGTATTGGCCCACGAATGGCTGGCATAGATCTGGCAAGCCGTTCATCCGCCTACAGTACCCCAATGCTGGTCGACGAATTATTGGCCGATTATCAGCAAACCGTTTAATGGCTGAATGCTGGCATTTTTGTTACGACAGGCGACCCTATATGGGAGGCGGACACTTGATTGATGTTCCTTGTTAGGACTTTTTAAAAGCAATTGGGAGTTATCCAGACTAGTATAAGTATTTTTTAGCCCGTCGCACTCGAGAGGTGAATCTCGCCCGGCTCTTACTATCCGAGGGAAAAAGGCCTCGAGTGCGAAGAGTTAATCATCCGAACTTTAGTGGCTGATCTTCTCAAACCTATTTTTAAAACTGTTGACAAAAATCCAAGAAATTTGGGTTAGTGTTCAGTGGATCATTTGTTTATTGCTTGACAGTGCACTCCATCACGATAACACGAGTAAAAAATCACAAGGAAAATACGTACACGAGAAAAAAAATGCTTTTTTCCCGAAACCTCAAAAAATCGTACAACCCATATGGGCTAGCCTTTACACGGGAATGTCTTCAAAATCGTTCTCAGATAAACGTAAGCATTTTATATAAAAGCCATTTCAACCACTGTCTTCAAAGCAACCAATATACATATTTAACTATGCAATAATATTTATAGACCCTCAGTTTTCTGCACACATACATTTTCAAGTACGACAACAAATTTAATTGGCTACAATTGCTTTCCTCATTAGGTAGATTTACAATTTTTTTTCGCGTTTTGAAGCCACATTGTTCGCTTTTTTTCTTCAGCCCACAATACCTGCGGTGTTAATTTATCCCTAGGCAACGATACCTTAACAGTGCGTTATCCCACAAGTTTAATTCCGAGCTCCATGCATTTTTTGACCGAGCTGCGTAAATATTATTTGCAATACGGTGAAAGTGCAAACTTCCAGCTCGATACAGGAGCGCGTTCCGTTTACGTTTTTCTATCGTTTTTTTTCCGTTGCCGGTTTTTTTTGTTCATGCTTGCCGTACACACGTGTGTAGGCAGTGGCCAAAAAGTAATTAGAAACTGGTGCAACCGTCGTTACGAATCGTAAAGTACCGTAGTAGACAGCCGGAACGTTGGTACATCGATAAGACTGTGTGCTCGTAGGATCGCTAATGGCGAAGTGAAAAAAAGGCGAGAGAAAAAAACGTGTCTCGCTGCGTAACGTAGATAAATAAAAGAATGTATAGACGTTCGCAATAAAGCAATAACGGGGAATGCGCGCTAAATTAACTTATTAGATGCGAAAAAAGAATCGCTCGAATTTGTTATTATTTTATTGTACTCCCGCGCATGAGAATTTCGCTGGATTAACGCGCTACGCTAATACGCACGACTACACATCCTGAAACGGTCACACGTATCCGATGAGATATTATTCCACGCTTGAACGAATCGCGCAATGAAACGTTAATTATTCATCCTCCATAAAATTGATTGCTTCATCGAAGAAAGGATTCCGATCGAATTAACGAGTGCTTAAGGGGGTGTCCCTTTCTGGAACCTTCAAAAAACCGTCTTTTGGCATATTGTTATAGTGTGAACTTTCCAGAATATATTAAGGAGTCTTCTCACTTTAGGCGCTAAAAAAGGCTATTTTCATGAATTTTTTGATACGTGTATATTATACATATTGTTATAAAAGTTGTTACACTTAAGACCTTAGGCCACAGTAACGGGTATAAAATCATGTGCGAATTTAACAATTTTTGTTCGTATAAAAAAGTAATTCACTCATAAAATTAATTACACATCTATTTAGTATGAAAATCAAGCTGTTAGAATTTTTTTTTTCGATGTACGAAATAGCTGACTACTCGAAACTTCTCGAAACAGCTTTTTTCCAATTGGCGTGACAAATAACTTCAACGATGTTCACTCGATTCACTTCAAATTTAAAAGTTATGTTCCTAATTGCATTTCGCAGAGAAGTATGTACGGAATTTCTGATTAATCGAGATCTTTTCATTTTATGAGCAGTTTAGGAGCAGTTATAACGAAATTTTTCACTGAAAATTTATTTCTTAAGTTCAAATACCTACAACTTTTGAATAAAACAATATTTTTTAATTCCGTACGTACTTCTCTAGGTATTCTAATGTAGCTTGAAGAGAATTTTTGTTTTTTGTTTTAGGTAAAAAATTGTGGATGCTAAATGCCACGCCGCGGAGCGCCTATAAAAAAAGATAACAAAAGAAAATATTAGTAGTCGGCCATTGTGTACATCGAAAAAAAATATATTTTCTAACAGCTTGATATTCATAGTAAATAGATGTCTAATTAATTTGATGAGTGAATAATTTTTTCATACGAAAAAAAATTGTTAAATTCGCACATGATTTTATACCCGTTACTGTGGTATAAGGCCTTAATAAGTACACTTTCGATATACATAAAAAAATGTTTATTTATTTAAGTCACTATTTATAGACGAAAATGGTAGTTAAAAAAATGTCCTAAAAAATTGTGGATCTGCGCTGTTGATGTAATCTCGGACATGGATCATCTGAAACGAAAAAATCAAACGGTTTTAGATTCAATATTTTAATAGCTATAGCGCATGTCATACGATTTTTGATATATGGAAAAATAACAAAATGGCGGATATTTTTTGGAAAAAAAAAAAACGTGTTTTTCACCGTTTTTGGCAAAAAAATAGTAAATATCAAAATTAAAAAAAATCCGTCATATGCGCTTTAGCTATAGTTGTAAAGAATATGTAGTTAAAATTTCATAAGAATCGGTTCAGTACTTTCGAACATTTTAGCAACAAGTCGTCGAAAAACGTTGCGAGAAAAACGCGTTCAAAGTTTTCAACGAGCAGATGAACATGCTCAGATGGTAAAGAAAAGGTCACACTAAAATACAGTTAGACTCCTCCGATGTTCATAAAATTTTAGTATGATACTTTTGGATATGTATACTTTCGAAAAATGTAATTAAAAAAAATCGTTTTCTTGAAAATTCTAAAGTGAGAAGACGCTTTACGACCAACAAAACCCTAAAATTCTAAAAATTGACGAAGTTACACCTATTTTAGTGGAAAAGTGTGGGTCGGGTTTACCGCGATCCGTCGAGTTTGATCACGATTATCTCGAAACTAAATATCTTGACACGGCGCGATTTATGTATTGAGTAACTTTCACACTATTAACTTGAATTTGCACAGTTAGCGTTCGAACAGTAGTTTTCGGTTCACGATCGCATTTTTTAATTGGATGAACCATTTGTTAATAACAATGACTTTAGCATGCTGCTTTTCAAGAGAAAAATGAGGTTTTCTTTGGAAAAGCTGTCATTTTTCGTATTTTTTGAAATTTCGAAAAGTGGATCGTGAACCCATAGCCAGTTGGATATAGTGGAAGAAAACATTTTTTGTTTTCGTTTTAGATTACATTTGAGCTTGGTAGAGATCCGGCCGTTTCGGGCCTCGCCGCTGGAGGACTGCAACACCAACTGCACCATTACGAACACTTTGAAAGATTTTCTTCGGAAAAAATTATATTGTAACCACACACATGTGTACAACATGCTGGGAAAAAATTAATTTATTCCAACCAATGTGTTACTAGAAATGAATCCGTCATTCTGACCCTTTAAATTGGACTTCCAGAAAGGGATACCCCGTTAATTTTTTTCATGCTAACAGAGCGAAATCTCTTTCACCAACAGCAATAAATGACAATGGCGAGTGAAATCGGGAGAGATATTACAATTCATGTTCACGAAATAATTGTAATAATGAACTGCAAAAAAAAAGAAATAAAAAAAAAGTAATTTGGGTGAAATTAAAAATGCAAAGGGTGTCCAAAGGTAAACGTTGAAATGAATAGTCATAAAATAAATTCAGAAATTGTGGACGAGTTTCATTAGGGGCGTTGAAACGAATTTACGTTCAGCTAAGATCTAAAGATTTGAAAAAACGATACTTGTGTCATTTTGTTAATGTAGTTCCGGATTTATTTGCCTTGAATGATTTATATTAAGGTCATGGTCAACGTTCCTAGAATAATAATCAATCATGATCGTTTATCGAAAGTTCCTTTGTCTCGTCTTGATTTGACCTTGGATTAAGGATATTGCCACGTGCAGTTTGCCAATGTCCTATCGATTCTTTTCTATATATATATGTACATATATATGTATTTATATATGTATATAAAATACCTAATTCATTACAGCGTGTAAGTTTCTGCGCGTTATTAGGATCGATATAGGATGTAGGAGCACAGGAATTATTAATTGAACTCCAGAAAATCGATTAAAATCCCATTTATCATGAAAAGTCATTAACTTTTTTTCTCTTTCCGGGTCGAGTTTAAATGGCCAATTGAAAGAAGAAAAAAAAAGACTGGAAACATTTTGTATTTGGGTCAAGATCTTTGCGATCGTGACCTGGTGCACTTTCCGACCCAATCAAAGAACGATAATCGGCGATCGATTAAATTCTACGCGTTCGGCTATTCGTACGATCGCGTAGATTTCAGACCAACATTTTCTACGGCTTCGTGTCGCAAGGTGAGATTAGTTCGAAGAAAAATATGATCAACCTCCGTTGAAAAAAAAACAACATATTGAAACATGTGCGATATAATGAAAAATTATTGATGAGCGCCCGTGCAGAAATTGTCGTAGGAATCCACTTGGATTCCCATACTTGTCCCTAGTTCCTGATGAGGATCCGATGGATCCTCGCATTGGATTCCGTAATTTAAACCTCACACTCGTACATTGGATTCTAATCGGGATTCCCCATTGGAATCCAATGTACGAATCCAATTAGAAGTCTAAAGGATTACCGCCTTATTAGAACTTAGTCCGCTACGATTGTTTATTGGTCCCATCGCATTCTGTATGTTGAATGTTCTAAATAAGATTTATAGTCATACAAAATGAGTGGATCTTAAAAAAGTACAAATCGCTTTAAAAAGAATATCTTAAAAATCAATTTAAATCACATCATTGAAAATCCTCTGTAATTATCGTTTGTTATTTATATCACTGCACTTTCACATAATACCACCACCCACGTGCAACGCTTGGGAAGCGGGCAGGTTATTTTTACAAGTTTTTATTTAACTTGCTTCGTTCGTATATCTGTATTTCTGGTTCAAAATTTACAATACATTTTTCAAGCATTTGCTGGCATCCGATTGAGCTCAAACTACGCATCTCTGTGTAACTTCGGTAAAAATGCAATAATATGGTACCGTGGAGCTGATCTGACGGAGTTGGGAGGTGGGAAATGCAACTCCTTAATAGCATATACTAGGACAGTCGAGTTTGTGCTCATTTGTTTTCTTATCATAAGCCCTTTTCATTACACACGATAACGGGAGTCTGATAATGGGGGCGGGAGGTTGGAACTGAAATTTCCTAATGGCAAATGGTAGGACAATCGAGTTTGGGCTCATTAACTTTGTTGTCTTGAGCAATATTTATAATTACACTATTATAAAGTTTCTCGCGAAACTTTTGTAACCTAAGACAAGGTTTTTTATTACGCCGATGTCTGAATGAAATGGGGCTCTGGCATGGCAAATAAATAAACAAATTCTAATACTAAAAAGTATAAAATAAAATAAACGTAAATAACTTTTTTAAACAAGCTTTTATTTAAAAGCTACTGTGCTAAAAAGTAAAAAATAATGTTCAGTAAAATTGAAAATCAAAACAGTATAACTACAAAAAAGTTCTTTCCTTGGTAACTCATCATAGGTGCAAGTACTTAAAAGGTACATAAACATAGATATTTCAAAAATATGAAATATACATTTTAAAAGCCTGCGGCGTCAAACGTCATAGGTACCAATACTACTTTAAAATTTCTGAAATAAACCTCAAGCTTTTAAAATTTATGGTCCGTATTTTAACAAGATCTACATTTATGTACCTTTTAAGTACTTGGGCCTATGATGAGTGACCAAGAAAGGGACTTTTTTGTAGTTATACTGTTTTGATTGTCAATTTTACTGACCATTATTTTTTTACTTTTTAGTACAGTACCTTTTAAATAGAAGCTTGTTTTTTAAAAGTTTTTTTCACGATCATTTTTTCTCATGACTTTTCACATATTTTCTATTCGAACGTGGTAAGAATTTTAAAACGGTGTTCATCGAGGAACTTCTCATCGGGATTCCCCATTGGAATGTACGAATCCAATGTAAATCCTAACGGATTCCCACATTATTGAACAGAATCCCATACTTGTTCCTTCTTCCTGATAGGGATTCAATGGGCCATCGTTTGGATCCCCATACTCAAACGTCACGCTCGTACATTGTGTATCGGCATTTCTCATTGGACTTTCAACACGCCGAGTTTTTTCTCGTGCCTTTTCACATATTTTTAATTCGAACGTATTTAAAAAATATTTTCAATGCGAACGTATTTCAGGTTTTGTTTCGGTTCGAACATATTTAAGAATTCTCGAACGGCGTTCATCAGGGAACCGAGCAGAAAGCAATTAGATCCCAATGAGGACTGCCTATATATATGCGGTGTCACTAACAAATCCCTATAGGAAAGTCCACCTTGGGACACCCCAATAAATTTGTTACCAGGATCACGAAAGGATACTTTTAGCATTGAAAATGATTCTAAAACTGTATAGGGGAGACCGAGGAGGGTTCACACTGGGGTAAGTTGAAACAGTGTCAACGGCTCGGTAGATGTGATTGTTAGGGAGCTGGCAACAATGTCATTTTTTCATTGCTACGACGCGCGCCACTTGTCAGTTCGCTTCGGTACTCTTGCAAGTTCAATTGCGTCACATCGACACTCGAGCCAAACAAAATGGCAAAAGTAAGTATTTGTCGTATTTTTCAGTTCATTTCATTCAAAAGTAAGTATTTGTCATATTTTTCATAAACTTTAGCTACCTTGTTTCAATATTTGATGGTATGTGATATGCATTGTTTGGAAACTTACTAACTTACCATTCGATTTGTCATATTGCATTTGTTGTTTTGCAATACTCTTTATCAATAGTGAGTTCCGGGACGTAAGATCAAGCACAAAGAGAACGTGGAAAGTGAAGACGAGGAAGAGTATTTTTGCGTGTGTTGTATGGAATCGTATTCAAACAGCAGGCCAAATGAAAAGTGGGTGCAATGCCTGGAGTGCAAAGCATGGTCACACGAAGCTTGCACTGGTGGAGAACTTTCATATCTATGTGACAATTGTTTGTCAGAATAGAGATGGATTTAATGTTTCTCCTTCAATTTGTTTTTTGTTTTGCTATATTTTACTATTCAATTCCGTGAGATTCGTGAGTTTATATTCGTTTCAGTTGGTACTTATAAAAATTTGTCATACTGAATAACAAAGTGAGACTTAGATTAACGTCGAGGTTAAGTTTTTTGATTTTTAATAAAGTTTTTCAATAACAACGTGTTTTGACATAATTTATACCCATACTTTGTACCAATTCCCGGGCGTTTCAACTCACCTCGATAACTGTTTCAACTTACCTCGATATGAGGAGAGTTGAAACAAAACGACTTATTGTACTTAAAGGGGAATATCAGTGTGAAAAAAAAATCGATTTTTTTTTCGCTTAAATAGATAGTTTTGGCCTTTAAGAATATGCCTACAAATTTTCAAAACAATATTCGGCTTAGAAGTATTCGAAATTGGCGCCAAGTCTCAACGCTCTCAGAGCCTTCTGTACGGGCCTTTCTATACTTTAAACGCGTTTTTCTCGAAACCATGATTTTTTACCTGGTTGATAGCATAACTCTGTCAAATTTTGTCCAATCGACTTCATTCAAAAAGGATTCTCTTCAGAAAACTTATCGCTATCGTCGCATCGTAGAGCTTTTTCAAATTGTTTACCTTTTTTATTAACAATTTACTGCAAATTTTTTTGTAAAATTCGATTTTTTTAAATGGTCGCCATTTTTTTTCTAATCAAAATTTTCAACTTTCCTACGATGCTGCGATAGCTATACTATTATAATTTAATAATCTTTTTTAATTTTTAATTTCACATGCTTGCTGTGGCACTTATGCTGTCAACCGTCGGGGAATCTTTTTTTGAGACGCCATTTTGCGACCGCTCCTCTACTTAATAAAATGTACTAAAAATAAATAAAAAAATCCTTGTATGCTTCATTACTTCAATAATGAATACACAAAATTTCAGATAATTTGATCAAGCCGTTTAAAAAAAATCCCAAAAAATAACTTATTTTTCAGCCTGTCACACTGATATTCTCCCTTAAATGGTTTTTTACAGGTTACATAATTCTTGGAGTCATTTCTAATCGAAAATCGATTAGTCGATTAAAAAGCTACATAACAACTTTATATTTACCGGAATCTCTCGTTTCGATTGCGAGATATGGGATGAAATCTGAAAATTGTTTCAACCCTCCTAGGTCTCCTCTACACTGCGACCTCTATAAATGGAACCTCCACAGATGCAACAGCCCCCCACTATGTGCCGAATATTGATCGGTGCAACGCATAGTGGGGGAAGCGCCATCCCCTAGTGTGGGCCTCGAAGCATGCTAGACAATAAGAGAAGGCTTTGTAGGGTTACTGCAATCAGCTACTCCAGCTGCGCAGAGTCTGCTTGAGAGGATGGTGCGCAACCCCCACTTTCGCAGTGTGATGTGGAGCCAATTACCCCGCTCTGCCGTTTAGAGAGGTCGCAGTGTATGTTCGCTAAGGTAGGCTGGGTATAAAGTTCTGAGTTAACTGGATATCACACGAAACTAATGTTACCCCCACTCCACTGCCACTGTGTTGTAGTAGAGTGGGGGAGCTGCGAAACGCTGAATGCCTGTGATTGGTGGAAAAATGCCCTCTCCCCACCCAATTCTAATCTTGTTATTAATTTGTTAATTATATTACAATTTATATTGCAAATATATTACAAAAATTGTATAAAATTATTATACAAACAAACCCAAACAAACCCCCAAAAATCAAATTATATACCTCAATCTATCAATATTCTTTGAAAAATAATAAAAACCAGCTCTTATTTACATGTAGGTACCTCTTTTTATTACCCGAAAAGTCTGATTACATTTTCAATGCCATGAAATAGTTGCACTTTGTGTAGAATCTGTCGATTTTTTGTCAAAATATCCAACAAATACCAGTTGAGAATTAAAAAAAAAAAATTCTCAAACCGTAAGTCGGAAAATAGCGCGAAATCCACTTGGATTCCAAAGTGGACTCCCAACGTGCGGCGTGCCCATCGAATCCCTATAGGGATGTTTTAGGATCCGGGGACAGTCCAACAAATTTCTGCACGGATGTTGGTCGAGCAACAAATCTTAAAAAAATCATGACACCTCCCTTCACAGTTTAATGAGAAGAAAAAGCAGCGAGGTGAGAATATAAAAGAAAAGCCGACAACGCCACTACCAACAATTTCCCTCGCACGCAGACCACGCGATGTTGCGTAAATAAAAAAAAATAAAAAAACGTACGAATGATGAATTATCAGACACGCCCTCGTTTCCACGGCTTACGTAACGATAATCATATCGTAAATCACGTATATTTCCTAGGGCAAGGTTGTCAGCAGCAAGATAAACGCACGCATGCGTCTTGGTCTTCGCGGTAGGCAAGAGAGCTTTGATTTTTCGTTCGCGTTCCATTGGCACGACGTTATGCGTGAACAGCGTTAAATAGCCCGCGGAGCTTGACGTTCCGAGGACGCAGAAACGCGCTCGTAATAACGACGAATCAACGCGTATAAAAACACCAACTGTTCATTTAGACATCCCGTGCGTAAGTGTACGAAATTTTTTGAAGGATCGCTCGCGGATGAGAGTATACGGGAACGCGCGGCTGCTGCACCTCGGCAAATTGCATAATTGTTGGGAGATAGACGCATGTACGTATAGGCCACCGCGTGTGGCATTATGCCCCGCGGAGGTCTCTCTCGAATATCGAGCATTTAATGAACTGCGAACCCACACGGCTCGTCACGCGGAAGAACCGCAACGTACGTTTCGAAATCAATTCATTATACGCGCCGATCTGAAGTGAAACAAAAAAAAATAATAATCGTATCAGGATGATCGATGCTCTAGGATAATGGGGCGGGGGCAATTAGGGTGAATTGCTCATCAAAAAGAGTACCGCGCGTCTTATATATATATATGACACAATTATACGGCACAAATTTGAGCTAATTTTTTTTCCTTTTTCTCACCACCCAATTATCTACTTTAAGGCGTTATACGCAGTTGCAAGGCCAAAAAAGTCGTTTTTTCGCGATTTTTTTCTGGCAAAGGATTTCATTTGGGCAAAACAAAAAGTATTAGACAGTGTAGTGACATCTTTTAGCTTTGAATTGGCATTTTTTATTTTCAAAAATATTCATTAACATTGCTCCTGTAGGCAGTCTCCTGGAGGTCCCCGAAAAAAAAGTGTCCGGCGGTGAGCAAAGTATCTCCGGTTTGGATTATCTAAAATGAAAAAACCAAAAAGATTCTTTTAGGGGATAGATGAATCCAGGTATTGATCGAAGGAATAGTCGAAATTTTAATTTTTGACAAAATGGTGGCTCCGGAAAGAAACAATTTCGATTTTCGACCAAATTTTTTTTGTTAAATCGTTGAAAAAAATAGAAATAATTATCGGAAATCTCATTTCTTCGATCAATACCTGAAGAATATATCTGACAAGGTTGTGTTAAAATTGCAGACCGATCGGTTGAGCCGTTTTTGAGAAATCGTGCTCCTCGGCTTTGAAAACACCGTTTTGAGAAAAACGCGTTTGAAGTTTCTCGGACGCTCAGAGACCCGCTCCGAGCGTCCTTACAAATATGTGTGTATATCCGAGAAAATTCGCTGGATCGATTTGAAATTTTCAAGGAATATACTCACATATTTGTACATTCCAAAACGCAATTTTAAAAAAATCGATTTTTTGAAATTTTCTAACTGCGTATAACCCGTTAAAGAAGAAAAAAATTATCGCAAAAGCTCTAGTCGGCAAAGAAAAAATTGGCGATAATTGGAAATTTCGAAGCTCTTGAGCGACCACTAAATATTCATTGACCGGCTGGAGCTTTCGCGAGGTTGATTTTAAAATTATAAAGCGTATAATGCGTGGGTGAGAAGTGAAAGAAAAAAACCGACTTTTTAACGAAAATTTGAGTTTTTGGGAGGCGCGAGCGACCTCGAAATATTTTTTGACCGTTTGCAGATTTCGCGACAATTGTTTTCTTTTCTTCAAGGGGTTATATACAGTCAGGACGCCCAAAAAGATCGATTTTTCAAGAATTTTTTCTTGAGACGACCTTTAAATCTATTAACGTAAAAATGCGTACATATATTATGGTAACTTTTAACTGTGTTTAACATTTTTTATTTATAGAAATAATTATTTAGAAAGCTGCTATAGCTTATCTCCGGGAGCACCTCTAAAAAAAGGCGTCTTGCGGTGAGCACGATATCTCTGGACTGGATCATCTAAAATGAAAAAACCAAAAATATTTCGTTAATATAATGAATTATTTTGTAATTGATCGAAGGAATAAGCAAAATAATAATTTTGGCAAAATGGCGGCTTCTAAACAAATCGATTTTTGACAAAAATTTAGGCCTTAAATTGTTTATAAAATGGAGAATATTCATCGGTAAGAAAAAACCTTCGATTGATTACTAAAAAATATACTTGAAAAGATTGTGTTAAAATTTGAGACTGATCGGTTCAGCCGTTTCCGAGAAATCTTGCTCGCCGACTTTAAAAACCCACTTTTGAGAGAAACGCGTTTAAAGGTTGAAAAGGACTTCTGAACGCTCTGACACCTCATTACAAATGTGCGTGTAACTTCAAGAAAATTCGCCGGATTTACAAGAAATTTTCTGTGTGTGTACTTAAATATATTTACATTACGAAAATAAAATAAAATGAAATAAAAATAGATTTTTCGAACATTTTGACTGCAGATAACGCCTTAAAGAAGATAATTGGATGGAGAGAAAAAGGAAAAAAATAGAGCTCAAATTTGTGTCACCCGAATATATGTCCTGTTATGAATGGATAATCCTGCAAATGTCGATAAGTCGGATATCCTACTATATGCTGGAATTTCAGTTCAGTAAAAGTCACACGGGTTTCGAGATTAAAATCATCTGCTTTTGGTTTTTGCATGTCATTTCTACAAATGATAACTTTTTGTACCCGGTTTTTAAAAACATACCCTTGGTTATTTGTTTTATCTAGAAAAGTCTTCTTTCTAACCTTAAATGTTAAGGAAACTTTATGAAAAACGATCACATGCAGAATTTTCATACAAACCAATTCGAACATCTGACTTCGATAGCCTGCCGTGTAAAAAAAATGTACTACGCGTATCGTGCCAATTACTTTAAAAAGTTGCTTAGTTATTGTCGATTCATGTCATTTGTAGAAATGGCATGTGAAAAACCAAAAGCAGATGATTTTTTTTTTTTTCAAGAAATAACAAAGCCCAAAATCTCGAAAACCGTGTGAGTGTTACTAAACTGAAGTTCCAGCATATAGTAGGACATGATCTCACCTATCGACAGTTGCACGATTATCCATTCATAACGGGACATCCTGTACATATGTGTGTATTTATATACAGGGTGGCCCGAAAAGTGACATGGAAAAGGAAAATCTAGATGCCTTCTACGATCTTTTCAAGAAAAAAGAGTTTTTTTGTGTATGTATTTTCCTCGCGATTTTTTAACTTGCGTTATCGTTACGACGTGCCCTGTTGACCCTTTGTTGACACACTAATATTTGACTACGATTTTTACAGACTGGGTCAATTTGACCCGGCATCCCTTTCAACATTTTTGAAAATACGTCTGCATAATTGAGATTCATTTCAATTATGCAGGCATATGAAATGAATAAGCATTTTATTTCAGAATTCGCCCAGCTTAAAATGACTAGTGTGTCAACGTAGGGTTAAGCAACAAATAAATTACCAGCTGAAGACTAACCTAGACTAAGATTTTCATCTAAAGTTCAAGAAACGGTTTTGAGATGATCAGTCACTGGAGTTCAGATGATAAAAAAACACCTATACTAGTCTAAATGACTCCCGATTGCTATTCAAAATGTCTAGGAGGAAAGTAGATACACAAAAGGAAAAAAATAAAAACCGGTGCTACAAGTAATCCGGAAAAAATGTTTAGATGCTTTTTTCTCTAAAACTAAAAAAGATCGTAGAACATATGTAAAGGTGATTCAGATGGATATGGATACCAGGTATCGAGATTTTCCTTTTGGATGTAACTATTCGGGCCACCCTGTATATGTAGAAAAAATGTATATTTATATTGCTATTTTTAAAAAGGGACTGATATTGTCAACCTGATATTCAGAGATGTTTTAAGAAAAAGGTACCGATTCTTTTCTTCGGGGTCGACCAAGCAAATGTTTATGTATAAATGTAAAAAGTCAAGTCTGTAAATTTAAAAGGTGCGCCAGGACACTTTGAGGTATTTTCTAAACTTTTTTGGCCCGACATAATGATTTTTCACATCTTGAATAAAAACAACAGTTATAAACTATCTGGACTTTTTGATAAATTTAAATGAATGACATGCCTAGTCTTTATAACTGGTGTTAATTAATTAAATGTCTACTCTTTATAATTAACAACAATTAATTTTATGCCTAATCTTTTAAATTAATTAAAAATAATTGAATTAATTTTTGTAGTCTTTTCTAGTCTTTTTTGGTCTTTTTTTAGTCTTTTCAATAAATATTGATTAATAAAATATCCATCATTTTTAAGGGAGACTTTCTCCTTGAAATTTTCAAAAAATCAATTTCAACTCAACATGAGCAGCTAGAAGAAGAGGAGGGATGCCTCTATGGACCAGGCATTGCCGATTAGCGATAATTATAAACACATTTGTGTAAACACATTACAAAACTTTAAACGCGTTTTTCTCGAAAATACGTTTTTAAAAATGGCTGACATTCTTCTGACCGCTGTAATTAACATATCGACCTGAAATTTGGAGAGCATACTCAGAAAATATGTCTTCACGAAATGACGGATCGTTTTTTCGATAGATACATTTTTGCATTTATTATTTATCTTTTTATGCGAAAAAAACGCGAAAATTCGATTTTTTTTAAATTGCTGCCATTTTCCGAAATTTGTACTAAACGAAAAACCCATCCGTCATTCCACGACCAAAGGGTCACAGATTGATAATAAGCTTTGAATTTGTGTTTCAGATCAACAAAGAGGGGGCACTGATGTCAGCCGTTTACCTCCCGCCATTTGAGGACCTGTTTTCGCGGAGCTGCAACGGCCGCCATTTTGGTTTTTTTTCAAAAATAAATTTTTTTAACATTCTGTATATCATGAATAAAAGCAAGAAAAAAACCGCACTCGAAAAGCTTTACTCCTTTCCTTTAAAAAAGATAAAATGTAAACACCTGAAATATGGCACTCCAAGGACAAAGTCTCCGTTAATTAACATCAAATAATGATGTCAAAATTAACATGTAAAAATTCGTAATTTCGAGCAAAAATTTATAAACTGCTAAAAAACGATCCACTCACTTTTTGAAGTTCACTTTGCCTGACACTTTTTTGCCAGATGTCAAAGTTACCGCGTATGGCAGCGGAGAAAAAAAATGTCGATTTTTTTCGCATGACTCCAATATGTGTGTTGCATGTCCTCTCGCCTCTTTTCCTAAGAGGCTCCATCGTGTTACGTCGATTGACCGGAACTGCGTCGATTAGGATCGGTCTTTAGGGAACATTCGAAAGTCCTACTGTTCGCCTTTTTTTTCGTTTATCGGCCATTGTCACTATTTTCTTCAACGGGCAATCGTCGATGAGAAGGAACGCGAACTTTCGAATTCGTTTTTGCTTCAACGAACAACGATTCGTTGGTGATGATGAACGTGGGTGGCAACATTGTTTCTTTAGCGTTGGACGTTGAGCGTTCCTCTTTAGAATACGTGCAGTATCCGAGAAAAACTTGACCGCGGGACACGTAACAAAGATACATTTTCAATTATTTCCGAAAAACGCTTCGTTCCTTCTATCCCAATAGAATAATAACCCAAAGAATAGTAGGAAAAAAAACGAACTGCATGACGAAGCGCAGTATGTTCAACGAAAAGCGTTTTGTCACCGATTTCTCATTTGTTCGCAAGGAATTTCGAGTCAGCAATCGATCAATCGATCAATCATACATTGGTTTCCGTTTCGATCTAACGTCCCGCGTAACGATAAAAAATGCGTCATCGTATCCTTTATGACGCGTTAAATCTTGCTCCACAAGTATCGAGGGAGTACAAAAAGCAAAAAAAAATCATAAAACATGCTTCAGGTGGTGAAAGATTCCGTCTGTCTCCGGGAGGTTCGGCAATTTGTCCCTGGCTTTACAGCGCTTGATACGGGTGCAAAGAAGGCGTATACAGGGTGTCCCGGAACTGAATGCGTTCCCTGAAATGGGGGGTCAGGGGTGAAATTCTGAGTCGATTGATATAAGCATGTGTGGGTCTCAGATCAACCCCTGAATTATTGTTCATTTTTAAAGGCGGGCCAATCAGGTGCGCCCGACGAGCCGGCGTATCGCTCATCGCTGTACGCCGGTTCCTCGGGCGCACCTGATTGGCCCGCCTTTAAAAATGAATAATAATTCAGGGGTTGATCTGAGACGCACACATGCTTATATCAATCGACTCAGAATTTCACCCCCAACATTTCAGGGAACGCATTCAGTTCTGGGACACCATGTTTACGGCCCGTTTCGTCCGCCGGTTTCGTGCATACCTTGTATATCATTTCGAGTGTCGGCAAAGAAATCGGACGAAAAGTAGAACGGCACTGAATCTACGATACGAGATCGTTATCCGGGCGGGGCCCTGGCAATAAGTTACTCATATTTTTTGCCTCCATTGTCTGTGTCCACGTTTTATTTTCCTTTTTACAAAACTTGCCGGCAACTTCCAGATTTCATATGCGGACACGCACACACGGATAGATACCAGATCGAAATATGCATTCATTTTATAGGACCTTGTCTGTTTGGGAGTATAATGCTTATGGATAAAAAAAAACAGTGGAATTAACGAAAATGCTTCATACAGCTTTGTCTATACAGGGTGGCCCGAAAAGTGACGTCCGAAAGTAAAGTCTAGATGCCTTGTATCTGAATCATATACCTATCCGAATCACCCCCATGTATGTTCTACGATCTTTTTTAGTTTTCGAGATAAAAGCATTTTTAATTTTTCTGTTTTGTGTATGTACTTTCACCGCGATTTTTTTTACTTGTGTTGTCGTTATGGAGTACTCTGTTAAGCAATAAATGAATGACCAAACGAACACTAGGGTAAATGCCTTAGACTATGATCGGATGTTTAAAAAATAGGTTTGAGAGGATCTGTCACTAATTTTCAGATGATCATAACAAATACTTATACTAGTCTAGATGACTCCCGAAGAATTTGACATAATAAAGAGAATAATGACAAAGTGCATACACAAAAAAGAGTTAAAAAATTAAAAGTTAAAAAAGGGTTTTCTCTCTCTCTCTATATATATACATAAATATATAATACTAGGGTCATTTACTAGAAGATAGTCACTCGGAATCACCTATAAATATCGATTTTAGACCAAAAAAAGTCAAAGACAAAATTTGAATGGTTTGTTAAAATCTGCATTTTGGTAGCCTTACATGGTTTTTTCCAAGAAGAGGTATCAACCTGATTTCAAGGTCACCTCCACTTTTTTTTTAACGGAAACCTTTTTTCCATTGGCCTTGAACGAATACCTCAAAAAAAACAACACCAATGATCGACAATATCACGACCTTTGAACGACCTTGGATCACCAAAAATTTGCAAAGCAGTAATTAAAGCAAGGCAATCATAAGATTTTATTGCATGACATGTTCAACAATTTGTCCATTAACCGCGAATACATTTTACGATACGATTTTGGAATGATGCGTAAACTCTTTGCAACGTCTCGTTAGGAATGTCGCGACATGCGTGGTTTACCTGTTCCTTTATATCTTCCCGAGTGGTTAGCATATCTCTGTGACTTCGATTTTCAATGCACCCCGCAAAAAATAGTCCAATGGTGTTAAATCAGGTGATCGAGGAGGCCAGGCAACTGGACCGTTCCTACTATTGCACCGATCAGCAAACTTTTCATTTATTTCAAGGTCATCCCAGGGTCATGATATTGTAGGCCATTAGTTTTGTTTTATGCCCTCATCATTTGTGGCCAATAAAAAAGTGATTTTCCTTTAAAAAAGTGGAGGTAAACTTGAAATCTGGTTGATACCTCCGCTTGAGAAAAAAAATAAAGGCTACCAAAATGTAGACATTGCTAAACCATTCACATTTTGTCTCTGACTATTTCAGCTGAAATAAATATTTATAGGTGTTTTCGGGTGACTAACTTCTAGTGAATCACCCGGAAGAAATATACAGCGTGTCCTGTTATAAATGGGTAGTCCTGCAAGTGTCGTGAGTCAGATCATGCCCTACTATATATCTATGCTAAGATTTCAGTTTAATGAAAGTTCCACGGTTTTCGAGATTTTGAGCTTTATGTTATTTAAGAAAATCATCTGCTTTTGGTTTTTCGTATGCCATTTCTACAAATGATATGAATCAACAATAACTAAACAACTTTTTTAGGTAATTGGCACGATATGCGTAGTAAATTTTTTTACACCGTAGGCTATCAAAGTCAGATGATGGAATTGGTTTGGGTGAAAATTCTGCATAAGATCATTTTTCATAAAGTTTCCCAAACATTTAAGGTTAAAAAGAAGCCTTTTCTAAATGCTGACTATCAGCACATTGGACTGTTTTGTAAATGGTCCTTTGGCCCTCAGATATAAAATCCTCACAATTATACAGGGGTGATTTTCAAGACATCGGGGTTGCACAATGTTTAGTATGGGGACAATTGGTTACTATGGATACAGCCTGGGACGTCGAACGTCATTGAAATCACTCTGCTATATATATATATATATACGACTTTGGCCCCTAAATGTTTTTTATGCAGTTTTCGATGCTGTACAAGATAGTTGAAAAAAAAATGTATCGCCCCATTTAAAAAAGTGGAGGTGACCTTTACTCTGCGACAGCGCCTCCACCGAAATAAAAAAAAAACGGTCGCGTTTGATGACCCCTTTCGTACGGTACAACTTTTGTTTCAAACATTTTTTTGTGACGTCGACAATTACAGAGATATTCAAGGTGGCAACAGTTAGTGCCTCACCCTGTATATATATATATAAACATATATCTACTTCCAGAATAGTTCAGTCACTTCCTCAGTGTCGAAATCATCAGCTGCTCCACCGGCATCGATTTTATAATCGATAGCTCGCTCCCCTTTCTCGCATTGCGCGGAATAAAAGATTCGAGAAAGGCGAGTAAAAACGAATACATTGAGATATGCCGCAAGAGCGAACGGACATTTGCCGTTGTCTCGGCCTCACTGAACAAGATCAGGCCCGAGGGGATCTCCCTCGCGAAGCTTCCGTTCGCCAAAATGGCTCTTCGGTGCCCGACAACTTCGGGCCTCCTCTTGTCCACCGGATACATACGGCGATTTTGATGGACGTTTTTTGTTCCTCGCTTTTTACATTTGTACAAAAGAAATTCAACAATACCGTTCGGTATGGCGGCGAATGTTTCTTCAATATCGCCCAGCTCGCTTTCACGCTATCAATTGCGTTGAGGGGATAAAAAAAACGCCCTCGCACACGATCTTTTATACGCGTAAGAAGTCGACGAGGGATCAATAGAGTTGGTGCTAAAGTTGGAAACGCCGCGAATTGGAGATTCACGACCGAAAGTTGTTCCCGGGCGTAGACGTTAATGGTAAATATACAAATTAAAATAATTTTTTTTAATCTCGTGGAAGTGGAGTTATAATTTTTCCGACGTTGTCAATTAGTTCCACGTAAATTCAAGCGCAAGCTGGGCGTGATCGATAAATCAATCCGTGCTCTCAAAGAGAAAGAGGGAAATTTATTGTTTCTCTTTTCGACCTTGGATTGGACAAGCATCGTTGTTTTTTTTCGATCTGTTATAACGAAATTCCAGTCCGAATCCGTTAAAGCAGATCCTGGCATGTACTTGTGTATGTATATATATATATATATATATATATACCGGGTGTCCCATTTCAATCTTACACCTGATTTATCTCGAAAAATACAGCTCCGATCCAGTATTGAATATAATAAAACTTTAACAGTTAAATGGGGGATGTTGAAAAAATCTTTTACGGTACATAATTCGAAATGGCGACGTTGAGATGGCCGATGTGTTTAAAAACAATGGGAACATGACTTTTTTCATCTAAAAAGTTGTCAGGTCATACCTAACAACTTTTGTAGGAATTTTTGGATATCGATTGATGTTGTAGGAATATTTTGATAACGTTAATTATTTTCAAGTTAGAACAAGTTAGTCAAGTTAGTGTAAGTGTGAGTTTGTTTGGGTTTATTTGCGGTGGTTCGGATTTTTGTTTTGTTCGATAACCCAAACAATCCCAAATAAGGATTAGGTCGCCGTGGCTCGTCACTTCCGTTATCAAAACAAGTATAAACAAACCCAAACAAACATACTTATCCTTTGGTTTATTCAATAACGGAAATGACGAGCCGCAGAGACCTAATCTCTGTTTGGTTTTGTTTAGGTTACCGACCAAACCCGAAGAAACTCACACCCATACACATACGCACACTTACACTGGGAATGTTAAAGACCTTAACTCCTCGTGGTACATTCTGGATAGTGCTGAAATAGTAAAAAATGGTGTTCCAACCTAAAAATTATGAACTTTATCAAAAAATTCCTACAATATGAATCGTTATCCAAAAATGTCTACAAAAGTTGAGAGTTTCGGCCTGACAAATTTTTTCGTGAAAATAGTCATGTTCCAATTTTTTTTTAACATGTCGCCCATGTCAACGTCGCCATTTTGAATTTTGGACTAAAAAAGATTTTTTTGACGTCCCCCTTTGAATCCTAAAAGTTTTATTATACTCAATACTTGATCGGAGCTGTATTTTTCGAGATAAATCAGGTGTAAGATTAAAATGGACACCCGGTATACACACACACACACACACACACACACACACACGCGCGCGCGTGCGCGCGTATGTGTGTGCGTACATACATAAATCTCAGGATTTTTCGACGACGTGTAACACAATTACCTTCGGACGAGGGTAAGAAAGCTCGAGTGTATCTCGACTTTCCAGGAAACGTGCAAATCAGACCCAAGATATAAATAAATGTATACCGACAATGGTGACTGAGCGGTCGGGGTTTGGCTCCGGCGGCACTTCGAGTTAAGCAGCGTTGACCAATACTCGGAGCGGTGACCGCTCAGCCGTGCACCGGCTGGCGCTTCAACCAGTGAGCGGAAGGCCAATACTTCTGAGACCTTGGTGTAGATACTTGAGTGAAACGTCTGTGCACCAGAGAATCAGAAGTATATGGGGCCCTCTATACTGGTACGGATTTTCCACAGTATCTCCATACCCTCGGCAAATGCGATATAGGATGTTGTCTCCAAAATTGAAGATGGCAATAAAAAATTTTTAATTTGATAGGTCATTATGCAAAACATTTGAAAGGTTGTGTAAAAATTTCACGACGATTGGGAAGCTGGATACTGAGAAATTAGACTTCACAAATTACACGCAGCCTTGTGGAAAATGAAGTAACTTTGCAATTATTGTGAATGAAGTAACTTTGCAAATATTTATGAATGGTCGTTTTTTTTTCATTTCAAATATATCAAAAACAAAGGTGGGTTTATGGTGCAAGAAATGACGTCCGTGAACAAAAGTATTTGAATTTTCCGCTACTTTCGGTCTATGCAACGTTGCCGCTATATTTTCGGTTTTTGCGGTGAAAACGACGTACTTCGTCTTTATTATTTATTTCCTAGAACACGAGGTTTCTAAATGTGTTGAAAAAATTAAACAATGCTTCTTATATGTTATATAGAAACTTATATACAAAACAAAAAATATTTGCAGTTACTTCAGTTGCCATGAGGCTACGTGTAATTCGTGAATTCTAATTTCTCAGTAGCCAGCTTCCTAATCGTCGTGTTTTACACAACCTTTCAAATGTTTTACATAATGACCTAACAAATTTAAAAAATTTCATTACCATTTTTAATTTTGGACACAGCATCCTTAAGGCGTTACATGAGCCTTTTTCACGAATCTTTTTAAAGAAAACTACAAAACTTTTTTAATCGATCAATATACCATCTTAAAGAACACATCTTGAAGAACTTTCAGTAATTTTTTATTGAAAAATATTACATTGATTAGTGGCAAATGGCCGTCAATGAAATAATGTTTTTATATACACGGTTTGCGGTGACCAACACTGCGGCGAAGTGGATCATCTGAAAAAAAAAATGCGGATGGATTTAGTCAAATATAAGCATAAACTAGTCTTAAATCGAAGGATTTTAAAAAATATTCATTTTTCACAAAATGGCGGACAGTCAAAGTTAATGGTTCGATTTTAACGAAAAAAATCGAACGATTAAAGACTACATTTTTATGTATTAAATAAGCCTGCAAAATTTCAAGAAGATCGGTTCATTAGTGTTCGAGTAATCTTGGTCACCGACTTCAGAAATGCCATTTTGAGAATAACGCGTTTAAAGTTTCAATTTCACAACGGATTCTTCTCTTTCAACGCTCATATCTCAGTCAATTTTGTTCGGATCGACTTGAAATTTTCAGGACATACTCTCAGATACTTATACTTCAAAAAAATGCAATAAAAAAATCGATTTTTTCAAAATCGCAAGTGGGGGTAACCCCTTAAGATAGCTGTAGATGCATAGGGAGTGAGGTAAGACTAGCAAAGTGCGGGTGGGGTGATAGAAAAGGGTTTAATCGGGAAGTGTAACAGGTACAAACCCGATAGGGTATAGGTTCGAACTCAGAAAATAAAATAATAAAACAGAATAATGATATAAATAAATTTATGTATACACAAATACACACGGAAATTCACACACCCCCGCAAATACATCATTGTTGTATAAATATGTGGGTGTAAATTTATACGAGTAAATTTATGAGAATTTATATTGCTTTATACGTAAAGCAATATACGAGGGTATATTGCCCTCGTAAAAATGTGGAATATTTGCCCCCCCCCCGGTGCGAGTGTTCCTAATTCCTAGTTCCTAGTTCCTAATACCTGATAGGGATCTCCCATACTGGAACGTCACGATCGTACATTGGATTTTCATCGAGATTCCCCATTGGAATGTACGAATCCAATACGAATCCTTAAGGATTCCCACAGCGGATAGAATCCGATAAGATTCTTGATGGATCCAATCGCAATTCGTACGTTGAATTTTCTAAACAAAATACATATGATATAAAAAATAAGTGGATCCTAAAGAAATATAAATCTTATATGAAAAAAGTATAAACAGCTTTAAAATGCGAATCTTAAAAATTCACTTGAATCACATCACTGAAGATTCACTGTAATTGTTCTTCGTCATTTATTTTACTGCACTTTGACATAATATCACCATACACGTACACGCTCACGAAGTGCACAGGTTACCTTTCAACACACCGAGATGTTTCTCGTGGCTTTTCACACATTTTCGATCTGAACGTGGTAAGAATTTTTTTTATCGGCGGGAAAACGGAAATGCACCCTCGAAAATAGGGGAGTTTTTCGTCGATAACGTTATCGTTCTCATCTCCAATGTATAGTACACAAAAACTTAACATTGTTGCAATTTGAAATTTTTTGATATCTCATACCGTTAAAACGTTATCGACGAAAAACGAAAAACATCCCCATTTTTTAGGGTGCGTTTCACCCCTGCAAACCGTTGTCCGCCGATACAAAAAATACATGTCTCTTAATTTTTGATACTCTTCCACATAAAAAAGTTTCGACAAAATCGGAGGAGGACACCAAACTGATGTTCCTTATAAGAGGTCGATCTTTTATTATTACTATTGTGTGCTACGCAGCCTTACCAGATTATATATAATGAAAACAGATTTTCCCTAATTGTTCATCACTACCTAATGTTTTTCCGAAATAAGAGGACCAATAAAGAAAACAGGATCGACAACAACAATAATAATGACGCTAACAAAAGTGCTAGTCATAATGATAATATAATAATAATTATTGTTATAAGAGTAAAAACATAAAAAGCAACGGAATGAAAGATAGCAAAAATAATAATAAGTCACATGTTTACATCCAAATCGTATTACTTTTTCATCTACACAGAAATTTTTCGATGCAAAATTTAGCTGCTGCATTTCATTCTGGAAGTTAATGAGATAACAATATTCACCTGTTCATTGTTCTACGCGATTTTTCTTCCCCCGTTGTAGTGATATTGAATTCTGCTTGATTTGAATTCGCGAGATAACGCTGATGGGCTTTAAAACGCGAAACGACTCGAGTACGCGGAATGTGGTAAGAAAAATATAGCAACAGATTGGAACGTATGGAAAATTGAAATTGCCACTATTCGAGAGTATGCAACCGCAATCCACGTAGAACTCGCCAATTTATGTACCTGTATATATATATATATATATATAGGGTGGCCTGTTATGAATGGGTAATCCTGAAACTGTCGATACTTCAGATCATTTCCTACTATATGCTCATATTTTTGTTTACTAAAAGTCCCATGTTTTTCAAGATTTAGGGCTTTATGTTATTTGTTTTAATCATCTGCTTTTGGTTTTCCGCATGCCATTTCTACAAATGATGTGAATCGACGATAACAAAGCAACTTTTCAAAGTAATTAGTACGATATGCGTAGTACATTTTCTTTTACAGCGCAGGCTGTCAAAGTCAGATGTTCGAATTGGTTTGAATGAAAATTCTGCATAAGTTCTTTTTTCATAAAGTTTCCTTAACATTTAAGGGAAGGGTAGGGGTTTCAACGTGAAAAAAAACACTTATTTGCGATTTTTTTCATCTAAATGGATAGAGTAAATTTATTGAAACCTTTTGTACATTATTAAATGTCATTTCAAGAACATTCCATGAAATTTGTACGCGAAAATATCCGCAAACAAGCCGGTGACAAAGCTTTTCCAAGAACGCCTTTGGAAAAACACGATTTGCGATGTTCACTGTATCTCAGCTAGAAATTATCTGAAATCAAGTACCATTAAAATTTAGTCAAAGTATCATCAAATCCTCCCCCCAACGGACTTTGATAATTTTATTTTCATTTTTAAATTTTTGGTGGTCATGTAAAGTGAAAAGTGCTATGTTTCACGAAAAATTCCGCCATTTTGGGGGTGGAAAACCCCCTCAATGTAAAAAAAATCTCAAACTAACCGCTGGGGGAGGTATTTTATATGTAGAAAGTGTGTACCAAGTTTAGAATAAATCGGTCATGTAGTTTTCAAATGGCAGTGAACACGGACTTTGAAAAAGTGATTTCGAGAAAAAACGCGGCGCCGGCTTGTTTGTGGATATTTTCGCGTCCAAATTTCACGGAATGTTCTTCAAATGACACTTAACATTGTACAAAAGGTTTCAACAAATTCACTCTATCCATATACATGAAAAAAATTCGCAAAGAAGTGTTTTTTTTCACGTTGAAACCCCTACCCTCCCCTTAAGGTTAGAAAGAAGGCTTTTCTAGATAAAACAAAAACCAAGAGTATTTTTCCAAAAAACTGGGTTACAAAGTTCTCATTTGTAGAAATGCCATACGAAAAACCAAAAGCAGATGATTTTTATCTCGAAAACCATGAGGCTTATACTAAACTGAAATTCCAACATATAGTAGGACATGATCTGACCTATTGACAGTTGCAGGATTATTCATTAATAACAGGACACCCTGTACATAGAGATGGATTTCACAGTAGCAGGAACGCGTGTGAATTACAGGATGTACCTTTTCGTATAGGATCGCGTATAAAGCGCAGTCACAAAGAAGTCTAGGGGATTACTCGGTGCGTCGGCACTTGTGATATGCAGGAATGCAAAAGTGGCAATTGTGGGGACGAAGCCACGCGCGTGATTCCTTCGCATATCTTTTGCAAGCCAGCCTATCTCGTTCTCGATTAACGCACAAACCACAAGGGCCAAGTAAACACATGGGCGTGTGTGCGTGCGTGCGTGCGTGCGTGCGTGTGTGTGTGTGTGTGTGTGTGTGTGTGTGTGTGTGTGTGTGTGTGTGTGTGTGTGTGTGTGTGTGTGTGTGTGTGTGCGTGTGCGTGTGCGTGTGCGTGTGCGTGTGCGTGTGCGTGTGCGTGTGCGTGTGCGCGTGTGCGTGTGCGTGTGTGTGTGTGTGTGTGTGTGTGTGTGTGTGTGTGTGTGTGTGTGTGTGTGTGTGTGTGTGTGTGTGTGCGTGTGCGCGTGCGCGTGTGCGTGTGCGTGTGCGTGTGTGCGTGCGTGCGTGCGTGTGTGTGTGTGTGTGTGTGTGTGTGTGTGTGTGTGTGTGTGTGTGTGTGTGTGTGTGTGTGTGTGTGTGTGTGTGTGTGTGTGTGTGTGTGTGTGTGTGTGTGTGTGTGTGTGTGTGTGTGTGTGTGTGTGTGTGTGTGTGTGTGTGTGTGTACAAAACGAACTCGCATTCCACAGTTTTCTCAACGTACAAGGCCCAACTTTCTCGGATCCCGGTGGTTAAGGAAGGAAAACACAAAATCAGGTGGGTGCCCTAAATTCAAAGGTCAATGACGATTTTTTCGAAATGAGGATTCATAAAAGGAGAATAGTAACAAAAAGTATACGACGGAAAATAATAACATTAACGATAATAATAATTATAAGAACAGCAACAATAATGATATCAATAATCGCGAGCCAGGAAAATAATGTTCTATAATAATAATCATTTCAATCAATATTAACTTTGGAATAATAATCTTCTACAATTTCAAATAACAATAACCTCGGCAAAACAATCTTCTAAAATAATAATAATAATCACAATAATAACTATATTTTTAAACATTTTATAATCAATTCCATTTTTTAAATATTATAATAAGTTTTTTAATTTTTAATTTTATCATTTCCATAAGAACTTCGGTGTAATGGGATTTGGAATAACGTTGGATGAATGAGATGAGAAATGGAGTATGGTGGGAATGCAATAAGGGGAAGACCTCTGTACAACGAACTCTACGATAAAAAAATAATAATAACTTCGGCATCATCATTTTCTATGAGAATAATAACAATAATAATAATAATTACGATAAAAGTAATCACTTTTTAAATTTTATAATTTTAATAACACCTCCGCAATAATAGTTTTCTACAACAATAATAGTAACAATCACAATAACTGTACTAATTTATTTAAGAAATGAGAACTAAATTTTTCAAATTTATTTTGTAATTTTATATTATCATAATAACTTCGAAATAATTACGTATAATAGTTATAGCAATTATAGACAATGCATGGTGAACCGAACAGGCAAATTAGCACCCATAAAAGTTTATCGATATTCCTGCCACGAGCTTTTTCCTCCATCCGAAGCAAATTTTTCATCCGAAAAAATGTCAGTCCACAACACGATGCTCGAGAACAATAAAATTAAGGGGTAAAAATAAAACAATTACATTTCTCCGTAACAACTGCGATAAATTGATGCGTTGAAATACTTGGAGTATATGTAGCGAGGATTTGGTGAGATTTGCTGAGAAAGCGCCGCATCTAATGGTCGAACAAATATGGTGTAAAAAGAGACGGGGGGGGGGGGGGTATGTAAGCGAGAAAAGGCAAATGAGGCGTTAAGCAACTTCATCAACGACCTTTCTCGGCTCGACGCCAAACGGCCTTCCTGTACGATGTTCGAACGCGAGTGATAAAAGCGTTGTATAAATGCGGCGAATAAAATTCTGGGCGATCCTTGCAAGAAATGCGGGTGCATACGATACGAATCACAAAGAAAAAGCCATAAAGCTTAACGTTCGGTGAATCCATAGCCGAGAAGACTTCTCGAGCGTGTCGAGATCGAGTGCCGCGATCAACGTCAATGAAAGGACTCTCCTTGCCAAGGTAAAGGATGTCGCGAATATATCGATATAATGCATATACCGGGTGTCCGAGTGCGCGTGGATACACCTACGGTTTCTCAGCGAGTTCGCCCCTCGGCGCGATACTTCGTTTTTTTTTAATTTGTATTTTTTTATCTCTTGGCTCGTTAACGCGCGCTGGAGATCAAACGGATTGGAATTACGTTCGATTATGTATGGGCTTAAAAAAAATACAGCGTTACGACGTTAGGTAAGTTCGGAGTGACGGTACGATTGGTATATCATTATTATTTTTAGTCTCCTTAGAACGAGCTGTTGACAGTAGATATTGAAATTACGAGGATGATAAAGGAGAGAAAAAAATGGGGCGTTGAGAAATTGGGTATGATAGAAGGCGCCGATTGGTCGCAATTCAATCGGAATATTTTTCCTTCTTAATCAGACTAAACGAGCCGCCTGTAATACCGTTTCTAATGACGTGTGAAGAAGGAGAAAAAAAATACATCATTACGGAATTGGGCCAGATCGACGTGGGTGAAAAATGCGCGAGATTGATCGGAACTTTCTAACGGTTGTATCACTCGCGCATAGTAGGCTGGAAATTGGTCCACGAGGCTTTTTCAATGATACTTCGTCCTCGCCAACGATCTGCCGATCCGGTAAAATTTCCGTGCTCCAATGGACACGCATTTCCATGTACGTGGATCACGCTGCACGTGAACGGGAACGCTTCAATGCTGGGGCTCTGCATGGTCAGTGAGTTCGCGTATACCCCATGTAGGGTGATCGGTAGTGGCCAACGATTGGCCGATGCTCGACGCCGAGCTTGCCAACATTGGCACTCGAGCTTGGCCCGATCATCGACCGAGCCTCGGATGATAAGAGCGGCCCGATATTCGCAATCAATATTGGCCCTAGAATGGCTTATGAGAATCGGCCGAGCATCGCGTAGGAGTTCATTTGAGAATCGGCCAACAATAAATCCCTGTCAAGATTGCCATCATTGGCACTCGAGCTTGGCCCGATTATCGACCGAGTCTTGGCGGATAATTGTGACCCGATATAAGATCACCAAAATAGGTCCTGCACTGTCAAAAAAAAATTAATTATTTTTGTATTGTAATTCGTCATTACCTGGTCTTTCGAAACGATTAGTTCGAAGAAAATATTTCACCTATATGGGACTCGAACCTTGAACCTACCTACTTATAGCCAAGCACGCTGCCCCTATGCTACCGAGTGCTTATAACATTTGAATCGCACATATGGCATAAGAGACCAAATGGATTCTCATCATTATTTGTATCCCACAAACTATATGAATTAGTTAATATCATTGTGATAATTAGAGAGTGTTATCGAATGACATGTTATAGAATTTTCAAACCTAACCTATATATATAATTTCTCTCTCTCCACCCTCTCTACCCCCACAACACTTTAATATGTGTTTTGCAATAAAGACAGATCATTAGTTCATTAGTTCAAGTTTAATTTGAATAAATAAATATATTTAAAATGAATAATTCCAATAATGGGATGCAATAGGAAAAATTTGATTTCACGAAAAATCTAGTTAATTCAAATAAAAAATAAATAAATAGACGCGGTTAGTTAATATTAATAGAATTTTTCTGTCAGTGTAGGATGGTTCATAAAAATCGGCAGAGTATCGCGTATGAGCTCGTTCGAGAATCGGCCAACAATGAGTGCATTGATTTGGTAGTATATTAGTTAAGAATAATGTCCAATGGACTCGTAAAAAGTATTTATCTCGTTTCTCAATGACTTCGACGCGAAACAATGAATCGTCAATATACGAATTGCGGTTCGATCATGCGTTACTCGGCCGAACATTGGCCTCATATCGGCAAAAACATGATTGCCGAGTCTATACTTCGCCAAACATCGACCTCGTATCGATAAACCAATAATCAACGAGTCTATACTTGGCCGAACATTGGCCTCGTATTGGCAAACCAATGATTGACCAGTCTATACTTCACCAAACATCGGCCTCGTATCGACAAGCCAATGATTAGCGAGTCTATGTTTGGCCGAACATTGGCCGCGTATCGGCAAACCAATGATTGGCGAGTCTATACTTCGCCAAACATCGGCCTCGTATGGACAATCCAATGATTAGCGAGTCTATATTTGGCCGAACATTGGCCTCGCATCGGCAAACCAATGTTGGCTAGTCAATACTCAGCCGAGCATTGGCGTACAATGGGGTAATCGATCATCGCCCCGCCAACATTGGTCCAAGTATTGGCCGTTACGGTTCGATTGGCAAAACCTACATGGGACGAACACTCTTCTAGCGCCGAACCATCCACGAATACATATATATATATATATATATATATATATATATATATATATATATATTTATATATACATATACATACATACACACACACACACACACACACACACACACACACACACACACACACACACACACACACACACACACATATATTAACAATGTATATTTATTTATATATACATATATATATATTTATTTATTAACAATGTTCCTTCGCATGCGGGCTTCTAGGATCCTATCCTTCTTACCGGTACCACCCCTCCCACACTTCTTCCCGAAGACATCCTGGTAACCATTTGTTTCTATGTCGACATAAAAAATCCCAAGGCGAAGGAGGCTGAGGGAGGGCGTTGTATGGCGAGAAGGGCAAGGGGGCGCGAGGGCGGACACAGTAAATATCAATTTATAAGTTGCCTCAATGGCGCCTTATCATAACCATTTCAGCGCCATAAAATATCCGTATCAGTGGATATACGTTAAGGGGTTACCCCCACTTGCGATTTTGAAAAAATCGATTTTTTTTATTGCATTTTTTTAAGTGCAATTTGAAGTGCCGTTTTTTTTATGCCCGGAATAGATGACTATGTAAGTTTACAAAAAAAAATATTTTCTTCGTGTAAACTGAAATTGAAACTTTAAACGCGTTTTTCTCAAAATGGCATTTCTGAAGTCGGTGACCAAGATTACTCGAACACTAATGAACCGATCTTCTTGAAATTTTGCAGGCTTATTTAATACATAAAAATGTAGTCTTTGATCGTTCGATTTTTTTTTTCGAAAAAAATGGCCGTTTTATATCCAAAAAACGGCCGTTTTTTTTTCGTTAAAATCGAACCATTAACTTTGACTGTCCGCCATTTTGTGAAAAATGAATATTTTTTAAAATCCTTCGATTAAAGACTAGTTTATACTTATATTTGACTAAATCCATCCGCATTTTTCTTCAGATGATCCACTTCGCCGCAATGTTGGTCACCGCAAACCGTGTATATAAAAACATTATTTCATTGACGGCCATTTGCCACTAAACAATGTAATATTTTTCAATAAAAAAATTACTGAAAGTTCTTCAAGATGTGTTCTTTAAGATGGTATATTGATCGATTAAAAAAGTTTTGTAGTTTTCTTTTAAAAAATTCATGAAAAAGCCTTTTTTTGCGCTACAAGTGGGGGTAACGCCTTAAATGCGTCAGGGTATATCTGTATTTGTTTTTATGTAATTGTTCATGTGCATAGGTGTGGGCGTAAGTACATGTGTATGTTTGTATGCGCGCGTAGAATTGTGATTGCGTATTTGCATGTGAGCCTTTATGACAAACTGCCATGACAAAATTGATACAAAAAATAATGTGAGGCGAACTCTGTTCACTGCAAACATTTATTTTTGAGGAACTATCCACTATGATAACATTTTTTTGAAATTGTGATAGCTTGTAACACTTAAGTTTGAAATTATAAGATTATCACGTTGATTATAGTTTTAGTCACAGTCTGAAATGAGTCTGTAAGGATACAGAACGCGAAGGAGCGACATTATGTGTCCGCTGTATCAAGTAAAGTATTAATGACTCCAATAAAAGTAATATTATCTTAGTTTTAATTATGAAATTATTAAGTAATTGAATAAGTAATTCTCAATCATTAATATATCACGGAAAAATATCAATATATCACGGGGAAAAAATACACTACGGAATTCACTTGTTTTTCTGCAAGGTCCACGTAGATAAGTCACCTCAATGAGACTTAACACATCCTGCGCCCCCCATGCCAGTCTTTTGCATTATTTAAACAAATATATTCTACTACACATCCATTCTAAGGAATGGATGTGTAGTAGAAATAAAAAAAATATGGGTCTACTGAATCACTAGAATCTATTTCCATTGAGGGAAAGATCTGGAAAACAAAGACCAATTTATTTACTTATTCTACACAGTCAGATAAAGTTTATGAATGGGAAATATCAGCGAAGTCTTCAGAAAAAATAGTTTTCCCTATGATGAGTATTGAGCGGAAATTAGTTGCTATAAAAATGTCGAGAAAACCGGTTGGGACTGTTCATACTTATGCGCTAGCATTACTCCATGTATGAGTGAAACCATGAGTAATTGTTTGTATCTATGTAAAAGGTTTCTTTAATTTGATAAATAAATAATGTCTGATTTTTGTCTGCATATTGGTGTTCATCGTTGATTTTTTATTTGCTGATGCCCTTACGCTTTTTCCCAATTTGCGTTCGATAATATTATTCGATCGATGTATATAATCGATTTGAATAATTGAAATACCATCAACCATGTAGCCTAAGCTATTTATACTTGTTTATCACTACAATAGTCAGATCTGGGCCTATTGTGGAAATCCCTACTTGTTTATCCCTACACTGGCCAAGTCTGGGCCTATTGTGGAAATCCCTACAGGTTTATCCCTACAATGGCCAAGTCGGGTCCTATTGTGGAAATCCCTACAGGTTTATCCCCATAATAGCCAAGTCGGGGCCTATTGTGGAAATCTCTACAAGTTTATCCCGATAATGGCCAAGTCTGGGCCCATTGTGGAAATCCCTGCTAGGGAAAGCACTAGGGAAGCCCTGAAAGGCCCTTATTTTTATTAGGGATGCCCTATCAGTTTTCCGCACGGGGTTCCATAAAAAATATAGGTTACGGGACATTTCGAGCAGATATTGATTCAATCGACCCTCATTTTTGCGTTCGCTAGCCGCGTCTGCCATCTCTCTCGTTACAATGTGCACATTACACATACACTACAACACACGATCACACATATGGTAAACAAACAAATGCTTGACATGTATCGAAAGCGCCTGGATACAGCGTTGCCACGGATTTTGCCAGAATTATGAAATGGCGGCCTGTGACAACTCGAGTCAAATGTGATTGCAATTTTACTTCACTTTTTATACTATAATACAAACAGTTATGACATGCACTTCTCAAATAAGTATTTGCTGTATAATTTTTTTTATCATACCCAAACACATTATATTTTGCTTTTTTCAGATTCGATAATTTATAGATGTTCTGTTGACTAGTCAATCCGTTAGTACTACCTTAATACGCAATACTATACAATCCATGCCTACATATCTTTTTAATCATATCCAAATCTGTCGATTTTATTGGCCGCTTTCATAAGTATGCCTGTGTATATATATATATATATATATATATACATTTCGTATTATCCATATTTTTCCTCAGCCGTGATAGAGTCACGCACAGTGCAGTTTCTGCTCGGGCTTGACGTTATCTCGTTTTTCTCCTACAACATGCAAATGCATTTCTGCAATTCAGATTCCAAAAGCCTACTCTGTGAAGTACTTGCCTCCTAACAAGCAACATGTTCGGGTGGAGCAAGGCAACCGGGAGTTTTTCGACGCCGCGGTCGCACCATACGCAAAACTATCTCGTTACGTAAACACGCTATTTGAGCGTATAAATTTCCAAATGAAGGAATAGAATAATATGCGATTGAACGCATTTTTCCGTGCACTCCAACGTTTTGCATTGTGCAGAACGATTTATGGACACGATGTCGTTGCGCGGAGAAAAAACTTCAGTCGGGCACGCTCACTTGGTTCTCGACGTTCCCAATGGTTTTTGTTTATCAATGATGATGAGATTCATTTTTTTTCATTTTGAATGAATTTCCCCCCGCACAATGATACGTTGGCAGTGGGTTCCTCATAAACTCCACAATTCATAGCAATTGTTAAATTTTTTTACCATCGCCAAATTGAGGGAATTTTCCAAATTGTGAAATTTAATGTCTGTACGTTTTTTTAACATATTATTATCGTCATTATTATTATTGTTATTATTATAGAGTTATTTTTATAGATATGATGAGTGGTAGTTATTTTTATTATTATTATACATTTTTCAAATTGTATAAATTCATTTCTGCAATTTAATATTTTTTGACGCATTATTATCATCATCGTTATGATTATTGCCTTGCTGTTGTTCTTATTACTGAATGCGATTATTGTTATTTCAATGGGTTTGTTATACATGTGATTTTTCGTTAAACACACATATATATATATATATATAAGGGTTGGCACAAATTCCAGCTCTATTTTTTTCTTCTTCTCACCACTCAATTATCTTCTTGAGAGGAAAAAAAATTGTCGGGAAAGCTGCGGGCGGTCAACAAATATTTAGAGGTCGCTCGAGTCTCCCAAAAATTCAAATGTTTATTAAAAAAACCATTTTTTTTCGTCCACTTCTCACCCAAGAATTGTAATATTTGTTTTCATAAAATAATTCTTTAGAGCTCTGGTCCGTGAACAATATTGTAGGTCGTTTTATTCGTGAATCTAAAATGGCAGCTGTTTTCCGCGCATCGTAATGTGTCCCACAGTTGGTCTCGGTAGTCAAACTGCGGACCAATTGTAGCTGTACTCTGTGACGAGCGACGCCATAATACAATAATACATAATACATACATAATAACACATATCGTCTAATTGATGTTTGTTACAAATTATTATAATAAATTATTTGGAAAATGTAACATATCGCTGTTTATTTTGTTTTTATGCTACAAGGAATTACAGTGCATGCGAGATTTATTTTTTGGCGGAAATTCTGAATTTCGGAAACCTTGAGCGACCACTAAATATTCATTGGCCGGCTAGAGCTTTCACGAAGTTAATTTAAAAATTATAAAGCGTAAAATTCATTGGTAAGAAGTGGACGAAAAAAAAACAATCGATTTTCTAATGGAAATTTGAATTCTTGGGAGGCGTGAGCGAGCTCAAAATATTTTTTTACTGCTCGCAGCTTCGGCGACAATTTTTTTTTTTCTTTTAAAGAAGATCATTGGTGAGAAAGAGGAGAAATAGAGCTCAAAATTGTGCCACCCTAATATATATATATATATAATAGGGTAATTAAAAAAATGGATTTTTTTTCTCAACGAAAGATTGAAATATGTTAAGAAAAAGAATGTTTTGCAAAATTTGAGGGTTCCAAATAATTTTTTAGTTAGTGCTCAAACGCCTTTTTCATTTTTTTTTTCACGATTATCGGAGTATTAATGTTTTTTTTATCTCGATGCAGAAAATGTTAGTGCGTGATCCAATATAAGTCTTGATTTATGTTTTCCTGTAACAATACACAATTTTTATTTAAATATTATTTTTACCATAACCAATTTGTATTTGCAGATTAAGAATCAATATATGTAATTCGGTTGTGAAACTTATATCAACCACTTGATGAACAAAAACACGGTGTTTACATCACTGAACGTCTAACAAGTATGCGTGTTTTTTTGGAGTAAAATGTTGCTTTGGAGTAAGAAAACAAAGTCATACGGATTCGAGAGTTACAAACCGCGGCGCTGTTGACGCTACTGCACCTTTGTTTCTCTGACTGTCCGTGAGTTCTTTTCGCGATTCATTTGACTGTTACCAGTAGTTGCTGTATTGAGGTACGTCACAGTACACGTAAAAATAAAAATGTAAAAAATGATCGCGGGTTTGGACGATAGTGAAATTGCCGAAATTTATCTGCTTGGGTCGGAAATCGAAGAATTGCTGGAGCGAAAATTACCCACGAATAGAGAAGCATTAAGTCTATTCTTTCACCATCGTAATACTCTTAAATGTTCTGTTCGAGAGAGTACACAAAACGTTATCGACAAAATAACTAATATTTGGAGCGAAACCGGAATAGGAATTTCTCAACTTTGCATCACTTCCAAAAGGTTACAAAAATTGAGATGGGAGTGAGCAGCAATGACAAAAAATTATTTACGGAAAAATCAAACTCAATCGTTCAACGAAAATCTCTTTCAACATAAGTTGGATAAATTATTTGAATGATATTATTATGATGTCTATTGGCGCGAAAAAAAAATTGACGAAAAATCGAAGAAAAAAACGTAAAAGTCGTTTGAGCACTACCTAAAAAAATGTTTAAACCTTCAAATTTTGTATGAATTACTTTCTCATAACGTAGTAACATTTTCCGTTGAGTACCGCGAAAAAAATTTTTTTTGAACTATCCTAACACACACACACACATACATATATATATATATATATATATATATATATATATATATATATATATATATATATATATATACTCACACTCATAGAGGACTGAAATGAATGGATGGTTTGGTGAGCGGGGGTGAAAGAAATAGTCGCGTTCCTGAATATCGGCGACTCGTGCAGGGAACGAGTGTACATCGGGTGAAAGTCCCCACAAGCGCGTGTCCGCCAGCGCCGATGCTTTAGCTGTCCTGACGGCGGGGACTTTGATAAAAATTCAACAATCTATTTGCATATCGTTGTGAGTCGCTTTACATTCGAGCTCACGTTATAGTCTAACTCAACGAAGGCTATTACGCAATAGCCCCTTTTACTCGCTCTCGGTACAAAGTAATAAAATTATTCGTGTGCGCTTATAGCTAGCTCCGTTTGCTTGTGCTTAAAATCCTGATGATAACATAAAAGTGGGTGATAAATAAAAAGAGTAGATGTTCGTTTGTACGTACTTTCCGCTCGTTGGGAGAATGGAATTCGAGCAATGCAGGGGAAAATTTGTCGATTTACGTCGATCGATGAGGCGAGGGATGAATTTATGCGGATCATCGCGATTGGAGTTTGCATTATTCGATATTCTTACGAAGATTAATTAGGTGAGTTTCGGCGAAAGTCTCTTGACGCGTTGTCAATGAAATATATCGGTGGCTGTTGTGTACGAAGTGAATGTAATTGGGCATCAAGGAAGAAGCCTTTTGATTGAGATGTTCCCAAAATTATTCGGTGTATAGGGATATCGTCTGATCATTAATTCGCCATTTCTACTTCGCCTGTCTAGTCTGGCCGGAAATCTCTTTGGGGTGTATAAGTGATTCGAAGGAGTAATATCGCATTCCAGGCGATAAACTGGACGCACGAGTATATATGTTATCGATAAATGATAAATAATATTGCTATAATTATATGATATATAATATAAGCATATAACATTGTAAATTATATACTTATTTAATTATATTATATTATAAATTTATAATTTAAATTTATAATATTATATACTTATATTATGATGGTGTACAAAAAAATTACATTGATTATGTAAGCACAAAGGTATACAACAATTTGGGTAGTAAATGGAGTGTAATAGATCTATTTCTAGAATTTTCTATTATCTAGAAATATAATTATTTTCAATATATGTATAAATAAGTAAACAATAATAAAAAAAATAAGTCAAATATTGAGACACGAAAAATATAATAATTAAAACAATAAGTGAGGGATAATAACTGTTCATAAAATAGATGAATGTACATAAATAAATAATCACGTGTCTACGTATACTAGTGAAATTAATTCGGGGGACTTATCAAATTTTTAAAAATTTCGCCTTTATTGATTATTTTTACATTATAATCACTTATATTATATTTTCCTATAAAAGTAGGCTTATTGGCGAATATTAAGTAGAAACTTTAGATATTAAAATGAAAAAATTCTAGTATCATTCGGCGTAGCAGAATATACATTTTCTGAGTAAACATGAAAAAATCCAAATTAATTCCATCAGTGTAGGCGCATGTGTCGGGAAAAATTATTTTTAAGAAATTTGACTTCGAGGACTGTCCTCAAAGTAACTAATCATCTCCGTATTCGACATTGCGTAAGTCCCAATGTTCTTAAAGTAATTATTGGATAGATGTGAGCACATTTATATAAACGTCATTTTAAGTGGTTACCCCCACTTGCGATTTTGAAAAAATCGATTTTTTTATTATTGCATTTTTTGAAGTGCAATTTGAAGTGCAGTTTTTTTTATGCCCGGAATAGATGACTCTATGTAAGTTTTCAAAAAAAAATATTTTCTTCGTGTAAACTGAAATTGATACTTTAAACGCGTTTTTCTCCAAATGGCATTTCTGAAGTCGGTGACCAAGATTACTCGAACACTAATGAACCGATCTTCTTGAAATTTTGCAGGCTTATTTAATACATAAGAATGTAGTCTTTAATCTTTCGATTTTTTTTCGAAAAAAATGGCCGTTTTATAGCCAAAAAACGGCCGTTTTTTTTCGTTAAAATCGAACCATTAACTTTGACTGTCCGCCATTTTTTGAAAAACGAATATTTTTTAAAATCCTTCGATTAAAGACTAGTTTATACTTATATTTGACTAAATCCATCCGCATTTTTTTTCAGATGATCCACTTCGCCGCCATGTTGGTCACCGCAAACCGTGTATATAAAAACATTATTTCATTGACGGCCATTTGCCACTAAACAATGTGATATTTTTCAATAAAAACATTACTGAAAGTTCTTCAAGATGTGTTCTTTAAGATGGTATATTGATCGATTAAAAAAGTTTTGTAGTTTTCTTTAAAAAAATTAATGAAAAAGGCCTTTTTTGCGCTACAAGTGGGGGTAACGCCTTAAAGACCTGCTCGTCTCAAATTGACGTTTTGTTTAGGAAAAATGAGAGGACTTTCTCCAAAGAAAATTTTTAATCCAGATGGGCTGACCAGAATAGTCAATATTACACAAATATAATAGGGTCAAAATAAACTTTATCTTGTCTATAAAATATGTTTCGTGTATATATATATATATATATATATATATATATATTTGTCTGTGGACGTTAGCAAAAAATGCAGAATGTCGTGAGTGCGGAGCAGCGGACTGGGCATTATCCACGTTCCGGTGTGGAAAAACGACTCTCGCACATGTATAGTTCCGGTAGAATGAGCACGCTTCGAATGCAGTCCGAGAGAGCCGGAGACTCGATATACGAGGAGAACGTTGTCTGATTTTACAATCGAACGGGATATACCGCACGGTCGCGTTACGAGAAGGGTAGGAAGAAAAGGATTCTGTCGCCAAGCAGGGCACGTCCTCGCCAACGTTAATTACTCCACCGTAAGAAACGTTCACGACCACACACACCAGGTATCAATGTTGAATAAAACGTCGGACTCGATCCCTATCGGGTTCGCCACATTGCGACATATTATAATTATCTCACGATGCTCCAATCACAAGTAATACCTTTGGTATGGATGATGCGAGTAGTTGGCAGTAAGGTATGTTTTATTTTCAAATGGCAAAATAATCGCGACGCTTGAAACAATAGTAATTATTTTATTAGCGAGTGATCATGACTGATAAGCATTAGGGTGGCCCAATTTTGAGTTCTATTTTTTTCCTTTTCCTCATCATCCAATTATCTTCTTTGAAGAAAAAAAAAATTGTCGCGACAGCTGCGAGCTAGCAACAAATATTTAGCGGTCGCTCAAGCGTCCCAAAAATTCAAATTTTCAATGAAAAATCGATTTTTTTTCGTCCGTTTCTCAGCCATGGATTTTGCACTTTACAATTTTTAAAATAACGTCGCTAGAACTGTACTCGGCCAATTGATATTTAGTGGTCGCTCAAAAGCTTGGAAATTTCGAAATTTCGCAATTTTTTTTTACTCTGTTCACTCATAAATTTAACGCGTTGTAAAATGTTTAAAACAATTAATCCTTGTTTCTTTAAAAACAGATTTTTCAAATTTACCTCACACTTCAACCCAATAAAACCCCCTATTATTTTTTTTAAGCACGAGAGCTGTAAAGAATTATTTTATGAGCACAAAGATTACAATTCTTGGGTTAGAAGTGTGAGGTGAATTTGGAAAATCTGTTTCTAAAGAAAAAGGGATTAATTGTTTTGAACATTTTACAAAGCGTCTGATTTATGAGTGAGACGAGTAAAATAAATTTGCGAAAATTGGAAATTTCGAAGCTCTTGAGTGACCACTAAATATTTATTGGCCGGCTAAAGCTTTCGCCAGGTCAATTAAAAAATTATAAAGCATAGAATTCATAGGTCAGATGTGAATGAAAAAAAGATTTTTTAATGATAGTTTGTATTTTTGGGAGCCTTAGCAATCGCGAAATATTTTTTAACCGCTTGCGGCATCCGCGACAATTTTTTTTTTCTTTAAAGAAGATAATTAGATGGTGAGAAAAAGGAAAAAAATAGAACTCAAAATTGTGCCACCCTAATAAGCATTTACGAGAAAATGAGTGAAAAAAATCTCAAATAATTGGATACTAATTATAAATATTTTCCAAAAATCGATTAACATAAAAAATTGCATTGCTGCAGAGGATAATTAATAATTGGTGTAGTAGATTGACTCGAAAAATGTTGGGCTAACGAATAGTTGGCCGTGCAGTGACTTCCTGAATTATATTCATATCGACTCAATCAACGTCTCCGTCAACATTAATTGCCAACTGGCGAAAAAAAATGTGCCCTCTGGCCACGCTGGCATATCGCGCTGCGTTGCCTCAAATAAATAACACGTTCCATCGTCACCTGACATTTCTCGTGCGCGATATCGAAGGCATTGCCCGTTTTTCCCGAACATGTCTTGCTAAATTTATCATCGCCATCCGATTGAGAGACATTCGGCAAAAAATCAACGGGAAATGTCGACAATCTCGTGACAAAAGCGACAAAAAGCTGCAAAATCTATAACGAATGAGCAAGTTGTCGTGCTTTTTCTGGCGGAAGAAAAAAAACAACCAATGGAATTGTCTAGCGTTTAGTTGCGAGAAAAAAAAGCTACGCGTAATTGGATCGTAGTTGGGTACGTTAAGTTATAACAGTTGGTGCTTTCACTCGTGTAGAATCGACGATGACGATCTCAGCAACGTGTCACGTTACGACAATGTTACTACGGGGAAACCGGTCGCCCCGTTGTCACCAATAATGATAAGCTTTTGAAATACCGAGTCAGATATTGCAACATCGCATTGATAGTGCGAAAAAATTGGGAAAATAATATTTCCTAATGCCGAAAATTTATAAATGATTAATCGGTAATGCATAGAAGTTTTCGACGCTCCACCATGACTAGTGAAAATTGTAAATATCTTGTGCTATTGGAATAATGAGAATAACGAATAAAATATGGAAATGATGAAAAATTATTTAAAAAATGTGAAAAATGTGAAAAAAAATTATTAATCGGTAATTTATACAACTTTTTGATGCCTTACCATGACCAATACATATTATTAAAATCATATGACATTAAAATAATGAAAAAAAAGGATGAAAATAGTTGAAAAATTAAGAAAATATTGAAAAAAGATATGAAAATAATATTTCATGATTCCTAAAAGTTAAAAAGTATTAATCCGTAATGTATACAACTGTATTTTCAATATCTTATGATATTAAAACGATGCAAAAAATTGAAAAAATATGACAATAATTAAAAAAATATGATATTGATTAAAAAATCATAAGAACAAACTAAATATAATGAAAAGGATTGAAAAATTAGTAAAATGGCGGGAAAATTATGAACATAATTGAAAAGTTATGAGAATAATTGAACAATCAGGGAAAAATTCGAAAAATTATGAATAAAATTGAAAGCTTGTGAAAATAATTTTAATATTATGAAAAAAATGTGAAAATAATGAAAAAATTACGAAAATAATATTTCACGATGCCGAAACGTTAAAAGTGATTAATCTGTAATTTATACAACTTTTTGATATCCTACCGTGATCAATACATATTTTCAATATCTTATGACATTGAAATAATGAAGAAAAAAATTATAAAAATAATTGAAAATCAAGAAAATAATGAAAAAATAAATGAAAATCATATTTCATGATTCCTAAAAGTTAAAAAGTATTAATCCGAAATGTATACCACTGTATAATGCATAAAAAATGTATAACGGTAAATGCATAAAAAATATACGAGATATTTTCAACAACTTATGATATTAAAACGATGAAAAAATTGAAAAATTATTAGAATAATTGAACAATCAGGGAAAAATTCGAAAAGTTATAATAGAAAGCTTGTGAAAATAGTTTTAAAATGATGAAAATAAGTGAAAAATTATCGAAATAATTGAAAAAATATAAAAATAAGTGAAAAATT
The DNA here is from genome assembly GCA_944452715.1 of Ophion slaviceki. Classification (NCBI taxonomy): domain Eukaryota; kingdom Metazoa; phylum Arthropoda; class Insecta; order Hymenoptera; family Ichneumonidae; genus Ophion; species Ophion slaviceki. The sequence goes on from OX101784.1 coordinate 45,249,339, forward strand.
ATCGAAATAATTGAAATTTTTTTTTTTTTAAATATTTGATAACGCCAAAAAGTTTTAAATTATCTTTTGCGAATGCGTACAAGGCAATGGGTTCCAACACTTCACAATGACCAAAATCTATTTTCAATATCGAAAAAACCATATTGACCACCAAATTTCAATTATGGACAAAAAACTGACCCCATTGCGGTGGTTTTATTTGAATGAATAATTTTCATCTGCTCATATAAATGTATCTAGTTTGATTCGTTGTAAGAAAAAGGAAATCGTTTCCACGAAACGGGAGCAATCTCGTAATTAACTTGACAGTCGATTAGACAACTCGTAGGATAAATGTCTCTCGGAAGTTCAATTCCGAGAGTCCGTGTCTCTCTTCCGTCAATACGTGACTGTGAAGTTTTACGCATGCACACGAGACCACACGCGGCTTTTCTTCGCATCGTTTATTCATTGGCCGGAATTCGAATCGATCAATGCCCCTCATGCGGGACGACAGAAACGCGAGACGTGCGCGTGGGCGCGTGCGTGTCAAGTCCGAACAATATGACGACGTTAAGTGGGACTAAATATCTTTTGGGGAATGAAAAGAGAAGAGGTAAAAAACACTCGTCAACGCTAATCCCGACTTGTCATTGCCCGCCTCATTAGCTATACACGACTCATTAAATCGTTCGGAGCAGTGAAAAATCCTGGAGTAAGTTTTCGAGACGCTCGTTGAAGATTGAGAAAGAAAACAAAATCTTGCATACATCAACGACTTTCGCGTATCGCTTTAATGAGCCGAATATTGGTGCACGCAGATCTATTAATTAATGAACCGATCGTTGCCACAAATAATTGCGCAAGCCATTTGCACGATTGTCATTATATTATTGATAAATTTAAATTTGCACTATCGGGTGGCACAATTTTGGGCTCTAAGTTTTTTCCCTTTTCTCACCATCTTCTTTCTTTGAAGAAAAAAATGTCGCGAAAGCTGCGAGCTGTCAAAAAATATTTAGACGTCGCTCAAGCCTGCCAAAAATTCAAATTTTCATTAAAATCTCGATTTTTTGTCGTCCACTTCTCACCAACGCATTTTACGCTTTACCATTTTTAAATTAACCTCGCAAATGCTCTAGCCAGTCAATGAATATTTAGTGGTTGCTCAAGGTTCCGAAATTTCCAATTTTCGCAATTTTTTTGTTACTCTTCTGACTCATAAATTTGACGCTTTGTAAAATGTTTAAAACAATTAGTCTTTTTTTCTTTATAAACAGATTTTTCGAATTTACTTCACACTTCTAACTTAAGAATTATAATCTTGTTTTCATAAAATAATTCTTTAAATCTCTTGTCCGTAAACAAAATTATAGGTCGTTTTATTCGTAAAACAGAAATTGCAGCAGTTTTCCGCGCATCGTAACGCGTCCCACAGTTGGTCTCGTTAGTCAAACTGCGGACCAATCGTAGCTGTACTCTGCGACGAGCGACACCATAATACAATAATACATAATACATACATAATAACACATATCGTCTAATTAGTGTTTGTTACAAATTACTATAATGAATTATTCAGAAAATGTAACAGTTCGCTGTTTATTTTTTTTATGCTACAAGGAATTATAGTGCATGCAAGATTTATTTTTTGGCGGAAATTCTGAATTTCGAAAACCTTGAGCGACCACAAAATATTCATTGGCCGGCTAGAGCTTTCTCGGGATTAATTTAAAAATTGTAAAGCGTAAAATTCATGAGTGAGAAGTGGACGAAAAAAAAGAATCGATTATTTAATGACAATTTCTTTTTTTTTCAAAGAAGATTATTGGATGGTGAGAAAAATGAAAAAAAATAGATCTCAAAATTGTGCCACCCTATTGCACAATTGTCATTGAATTATTGATAAATTAAATATTGCACAGTTATAATTAAATTATTGATAAATTAAATATTACATCTCGCGTCAATAATGCGAATAATTTCATCGCAAATTTATCGATCATTGCAAAAAAGACGCTTACTCGCACGTTAAAAATAATCCGCAACCGTAATATATTATTCTACATGATTAGAGCTGCAAATTGGATAAAATTGCGTCTCGCTCGATTGCTCCGAGGTAATGATATTTCCCAGTTACGTTTGCTGCATCTCGAAGATGTCTCAATTACACCTGTATCGCGCTAATTTCAGCTTTTTACCCATCGACGACTACACCTTTAGCTCAGTAAAGAAAAAAACAGGGGAAAAAACGAGGGACCGCTCTCGATCGGCATGCTGAAATCCGAGCTTCGTTCGCATCACGAACATCGGATAACCCTGTCTGATACGATCGGCGCGGGTAACTTCGATGCACATTCTCTTATCTCTTTCCCCCCTTTCCTGTGCGTCGAATCTTCAACAGGTAGAAATTTCTATTTTGCGAGACTTTTTTTACAACGTCCTGGAAATACTTTCTCTCGACGTGCACCTCAATAATATTCAGTCGCGGTTTATAAAAAGACGAATTAGCCTCGTTGTATTTGAGAACTGCCAAACAAAAATACAGAAAATATATACATGTATATTCATTATTTTTTCATTAGTATCGCTATTTTGAAAAAAGGAGGTTTAAGTAATATATTATTGAAATTAAAATTAAATATTTCAACAAAATTATCATGGATTGGGTCCGATGAAAAATGAAGAATGATGTATTCAATTGTAGCTCTTAGAAATTTTCTATTAACGGAATACACCTACATCGTGGCCGGAAAGAAGTGGAATTTTCGTGATTTTTTTTTTTGGAAAACGTGTGCAGGTGTTCCATTTTTTTCCTCACATTAAGGCGGGATATACATTGACAACGATAAAAAAATCGATTTCTTTTTCTTTCTTTAAACGATGGAACTATATATTTAGAATATTTTCCAAAAGTTTCAAACCGAAATTTGAAAAACTTCAAACGTTACAGCCCGTCAACGCTGTGCCTCACCACTCGGATTCGGAGCAGGCGTGAACCTCAAACGCGACTTTCTCAAAACTGCATTATCGAAATTGGCGTGCAGGATTACTGAAAAACTATTAAGCCGATTGAGTTGACACTTGGTAGAAATATTGATAATATTGGTACCTTCTACTTGACGAGAATTGTTTTTGAAAAATTGGAAAAGAAACTACTTTTTCAATCCACATTTTACAGAAATGTTGCGTGAAATGTTGATGTTTTTTTGTAAATGCGTGCCATTATCTCAAATTTGCATTTTCTTCATTTTAATTACCGTCATATAGAAACTATACATGTTCTACCTGAAAAAATGTTTGAACTTTTTTGCAAATCAAAGTCTACGGGAAGTTAGACTGCACGCCGATTCGCAACTCCCGCGGCGACCTTGCTGTAACACTCTGTCACACCGCCATCTTGATGATGAATTAATTTTTTAAAATTGTTTCGTATAATTAAATATACTATTAAAGTATACCTAAAGTTTTAACATTGTGGAATAATTATTTCTTAGTTTAAAAAATCCCTCAATATTGCTTATTTTCTTCCTGTGTAAATGTCTATCCCGGCTTAAAGAGTGTAGTTTCGAGTATCTTTTACAATGTTTGTATCAACAAATATTTATTAACATGGTAGATACAATGGTTTGTGCAGATCGTTGTTCGAAAAACGTCTTTCGCTGTGATCACTGCTGCTCGGGAACAAATCATCCCAAGTAAAAAAATCAAATGCATTTAGTTTTTGCATGAAGTTATTTATTGCTTGGACGACGCATTTGATAAAATATTGATTTTTAAAAAAATTGCTGCTGTCCAAAGTGAGAGCATTAATTTTAGGTGAAAAAACGCTCTACTTTCGTTCTAAAAAAAACTATGCACCGAAAAAAATTCCTTCGGTCTAGCACTGCTTTTTGATATGTACAAAAAGCTTGTAAAATTTGAAGTTGATTGGTGCAATCATTTTTTACATATCATGGTCAACTATTTTGAATAAAAAACGCTCCTGAAGGTCTCCGGTTCGCGAAATCTACCTATAAACGCCCACAACTCCCTCAATTTTGAACTGGTCGACTTGAAATGTTTAGAAAATATTTTTGAACCGTTGTATTTTGAGAAGCCGCCGAAAACCTTAAATCGATATTTTCAAAAATTTCAACTAGGTGTAAGCCCTTAAATAATATCTATATCGACTTATTTATGTATATAGGGTGTCCTGTTATGAATCGATAATACTGCAACTGTCGATAGATCAGATCATGTCATACTATATGCTGGGAGGTCAGCTTAGTGAAAGTCCCACGGCTTTCGAGATCAAAATAATCCGCTTTTGGTTTTTCGCATGCCATTTCTACAAATGATAACTCTCTTGTACCCGGTTTTGAAAAATACTCTTGGTTATTTGTTTTATCTAGAATAGTCTCCTTTTTAACCTTAAACGTCAAGGAAACTTTATGAAAAAGATCTTATGCAGAATTTTCATACAAACGAATTCGAACATCTGACTTTGACAGCCTGCGGTGTGAAAAAACAATGTACTATCCATATCGTGCCAATTACTTAAAACAGGTGCTTAGTTATTGTCGATTCATATCATTTGTAGAAATGGCAAGCGAAAAACCAAAAGTAGATGATTAAAGTAAATTAACATAAAGCCCAAAATCTCGAAAACCGTGGCACTTTTACTAAACTGAAATTCCAGCATGTAGTAGGACACGATCTGACCTATCGACAGTCGCAGGATTATCGATTCATAACACGACACCCTGTATAATGAAATTATATCATATGATAATATATTTTTCAAAATTTTTTAATATATAGTTTATAATATGTTATTTGCTAGCAAAATTTAAGAGCTACAATTGGATACATCTTTCTATTTTTTTTTGTGTAACCCAATTTATAAGATTCGTGATTTTATTCTTATCATCACTTATTACGACAATTATTACGATTGCTTAAACATAACGGATCATAGTAATTAATAATCGAAAAATTACAAGCGGCACTTCGAGTTGAGCATCGTTGTGCATGGCCGATACTCGGAGCGGTAACCGCATAGCTGTGTACCGACTGGCGCATCAACCAGTCAGCGGAAGGCCAATACTTCTGAGGCCTTGATGAAGATACTTGAATGAAACGTCTGTGCACAAGAGAATCAGAAAATTGCCTATGCCAGTGCGGGTTTTCCGCAGTTGCGCCGTGCCCTCCGCGAACGCGGGACGCAACGGAAGTTAGGTTACATTAGCGAAGTGTGGGCGGGAAGTGATAGCAAAGGGTTCAATTGGGAATCATTGGGGAGCGTACCAATATATCAAACTCCCCAAAGTTATACGTTGAAACTCAAAAAATAAAATAAAATAAAAAATAACCGAAGTAATGCACGCCTAAAATTTTTATATAGGTGTATATATATATAATATTATATATTTTTTTAGAAAAATGTATTGGAATATAATCGTTGCATTTTTAATAAAATAGAATCATTGCTTCGTCTATATCATAGTAATCGGTAATTTAAATATTAGACGAATCATAGGTCAATTTATATATGTGTGTGCGTGTGTACATACATTTTACCGGGCAATATGGGGAGGCTTTTTTTTCGATATATCGTTCTTTATTGTACTTTACTTTTTCAATGACAAGTCGTTGCTTCATCCAATTGATTGGATTGATGGGAGACGAATTTGCATAAAAACGTTTGGTGGATATATTCGTACGTTGGTCTTCCCTCTCATTCGATTGTCTCCGGCTGATCGATGCATTCGAAAAAGGTGACTGAGATCGAACGGTCCTGCTCGTATATTCTTGGGCGACCCGGTTTCACCGGTGGCAATGGCGTTGATGCATTCACGTACGCAAAATGCGACGAGGGCCTCGCGTGCTGCTTGAGTCGCTCGATATCAAAGGGAAACCAAGGAAGGAATGAAGATCAAGTCCCTCCTTATTTTTCTCTCTCCCTCCCTCTCTGTTCTCTCTCTCACATTCTGTCACACACACACACACACACACACACACACACACACACGCACGCACGCACGCACGCACGCACGCACGCACGCACGCACGCACGCACGCACGCACGCACGCACGCACGCACGCACGCACGCACGCACGCACGCACGCACGCACGCACGCACGCACGCACGCACGCACGCACACACACACACACACACGCACACAGTGTGTGTGTTCAGCCTTTTTTATTTTAATTCCTGGTTGCATGATATTCCTTCTCGAAACAAACCGACATATTTCACTGTGCCACGTTTCGTTCCGAAATTCCTAAAATACCTCGGTCGTTTCTTCTCGCCTCCTCACTTTATCATTAGTTCGCATAACATTTGTTTCAATCGGCGTTTCTCGAGACAGAGAAAAGCAATGGCCAAATTGAGAAAGTTCACCGGTCCAAACAATTGAATCATTTTATTTTTACTTTCATCAAATTTATTAAACATGAAAAAAAACACACAAAGCCATTTTGGTTTTCTTGTCGTTTTTGTAAACGTAACGCAACTTGCGTCAATTAATTGATTCGGCTCGATTGGATATCAAGTAGTATGACCAAATTGGGCGATTTTGAGAAAACGGGAAGCCTACACCTGGTGTCTGCACTTATTATCGACAGGGAAAACGAAGAAACCTGACGGAAGTCAAGTCTTCGAGGTGTAACATTAAATGCGTACGTAAGACACGTTTTGTATAGTCGCGTTTCGAGAAGTCGAAGGTGGTGAATTCGTAGCGATCTCGTTGAAGAGTTGTACACGGAAAACGTAGGCACATGATTTGTATATATTTTTTTATATATGTATTGTCACATATTTTTTTAAAATCACTATGATCAATTATCACTGTATTCTATTTATGGATTCGATAATAATTATTTTGAAATATTTGTCGAAATTCGATACTTATTTTTTTCTTCTATGTGGGGTGAAAACTATAAGGTGGCCATGTGTTTTTAAGGCTCTTGCGCGGAGTTTTTTTAACCAAGGAAATTATGATTTCCGATGGCTTCAAATCCTCTTCGGACAACGAAAGAGTATTTTTGTGATCAGTAGTATTTGGTAGAAAAAAATTGACATCCTGGGAAAACATCAAAATGTCATTTTGAGTACAGCAGAATGAAGATAATGAAGTTCCGAACGTGAAACACTTTTGAAAAAAAATGATCAAAGATGCATTTCAGAGTGGGTAACAGAAATGGAATTTGATTTTTAAAATCCTGCTAAGAGTGTTCTGAATTCTGAATTTAATTATCTTCATTCTGATGAACTCAATATGAAATTGAGATTTTTTTCCAGAATTCTATATTCTTTTGACAAATACTACTCGTTACAGACATTCCTTTTATTTTTTTGCCAAAGACGACCTGAAAAAACCATTAAAATTGAATAAAAAATATGCATCGAAGTAACAAATGGCATATCATAGTAATTGATACAATAGATGAAAATCCATACACGTACATTTAGGAAAATAAATGTATAAACAAATTCCGTTGGATATTAAGGCACGAAAATGCAATAAAGATAAGAAGTATATTATAGTAACAATTAATCAGATTCAATGAAATAAAACTGCCTATTAATATATCCGTATACGTACAAATGAATTAGAAGTGTCTCTCGAATATTTATGTGCCAGCCAATAACAGACGTAGGTAATTGCTGCAATTAGACTTCTTACCTTCAATCCATTCCTGGCCCGATAAATCCTTGCACACAGGAACTATGGAAACTTGTATAAGAAGCTGAGTGAAATTGTGATGGGCATTGGGAACTAATGGTAGTATCTTGCATACCCGCAATTTCGTTCCAAGCTCCATAACGGAAGCTATAGGATCCATCAAAATCGCACAAATTATCAGCACCCGAAAAAATTGATGTTTTTTTTTTCATCGTCAGGTTTAAGGCTATTTTCGTTACGGCTAGTTCCTAAAGTGTAGATACGAAACGCGTTTAAAGTTGTTACCGTTACGGAAGGATGAGGATTCCATGCGTAAGAGGTGGGTATGCGTGATCAGGCTGCCCCCGGATAACAGCGACCGGATCCGATTTCTTGTGCCTTGGTATAGAGATCTTGGACAAACATTGAAAAAGGTGCGGTGCGCTCACTTCCGGACGTGGAAAAATGTCATAGTGAAAACAGCCACGCTTAGCTCCAAGTTCGGTTATCAGCGCAACGAGTTGCCCGTGCGTTTCGATCCGAAGTTCCTCACTTGGGGTGCATCAGGGCAGGCCCTGCTCAAAGTAAGACCGAACGTTTCATGAAGAACGTTTAAGGCTCCGAATTTTTATTTCCGGACGCAGATGCGTTCGATGAAAGTTCAACTTGCGCCGCTGAAATTTGTTGGGGAGTTCCCAGATTTTACCACATCCCTATAGGGATTTGACAGGGACGCCGCACGTAGGGAGTCCACTTTGGAATCCAAGTGGATTCTGCGCTATTTCCCAATTGTTGTCGATTAAGAATTTTTCATTTAAAATTGTCAAACGGATTTTGTTGGATCTCCTAAAAAACATAGGATAGACTGAGTACGGTTGAAACATTGTGAATATTCACGAAAGTATAAGTGGCGCGGAGAGGGGTACAATGGGAAAAACGCGCGTCTTACAAGCCTCGACACGCTTGGCAGTGCTACGCGCTCATTCCTGCAAAACTGACGCTCGCAGAAGGGCCCGTTGAGTTTTTCCGTTCAAAAGTAAATATTTTTGATCGATTTCTTTTTGATATTACGTCATTGATGTAACAGTTTTCGTAATGGGTGATTTTCTGAATAATTATTGAACTTGGGAGCTTACATTAGTAATCAAGCAACTGTGTATTTGTAGGTTGCGTTTCTTGGTCACTGCGGTAGTTTTATTGCCGAAAGGGTGGGGGGGGGGGGGGTACGATTGTAACGATTTTTATGAGTACGTTTGTAACATTATTAACGTTCTTACGTCTCACTTGGAATGTACTAATGATAGTCGCCATTATACTAGGTGCGCAACTAAGTTTCCGGGTTTTTTTTACCGATTAAAAATCGAAAATTTCAAGACAAATACAAAAAATGGTCCATTCGAAGTATCGTCCCTCGTTATTTACACATTTTTGCCATCTCTCTGGCAATACATAAATACCGCGACGATAAAAAGACGCGTCTTTGGACTGAAACCATTCGTCCAACCAATTTTGTACTGCATCGTAATTGGCCAAGTGTAGCTCACCCAAGCCATGCGCCATCGACCGGAACAAGTGATAGTCTGGCGGGCCAGGTCTCGCGAATACGGCGGTTGCGGTGGCAGATTCCATTTTAGTGTTTTTATGGTGTCCTGGACGATGGAACTGCGATGACACGGAGCGTTGTCGTGCTGCAATATCACACGTTCGTGTCTCGTGTCCCATTCTGGCCGTTTTTCGAGCAATACGTGGTTCAAATTGATTAGTTGTTGTCGGTAGCGATGCCCATTGACAGTTTCGCCCGGTTTCAGCAGCTCATAGTACACGATTCCTTTCTGGTCCCACCAAACGCAGAGCATTGTCTTTTTTCCGAAGCGATTTGGCCGTGCCGTCGATGTTGACGCTTCGCCAAGTGAAAGCCACGATTTTCTGCGTTTGGGATTCTCGAAATATATCCATTTTTCATCGCCAGTAACAATTCGATGCAGGAAACTCTTTCTGTTCTGCCGCAAACGCAAGATTTCGGACATGGCTCTTCGATTTTCCATTTGTCTCTCAGTCAACTCATACGGCACCCACTTTCCTTCCTTATGAATTTATCCCACGGCGTGCAAACGTTTCGAAATACATTGCCGAGTCACATTTAATGCCTCGGCAAGTTGATCTTCCTGTTGAGTGTCATCTTCATCCAATGACGCTTGCAGATCGGCGTCCGCAAATGTTTGCGGTCTTCCCGAGCGCTCCTTGTCCCCAGTCCCAAAATCGCCACTTCTGAACCGCTTGAACCAATCTTCACACGTTGTTTTTGATGGTATATGTTCGCCGTAGGCCTCCTCAAGTAACTGACTTGCTTTAGCTGCTGTTTTTTTTTGGCTGAAGCAGAAAAGGAATGCTTCCCGAAAATGCTGTTTATTTGGCACAAACTTTGACATTTTCTAGGTTATAAAAAGGTCGTTGTGTTGCGACATTTGTTTATATTACGTCTGGGTATTCATAACAGATGTCCAAGCTATAAAGACACCCAATTTCAGACCTGTATAACGACTACATGTGTCGCTAGCGCCATCCATGTGTGAAACCCGGGAACTTAGTTGCGCACCTAGTATTTGCCACAAATTCCACTAATCTCATTAAGTTTACTTGATAATTCTAATTTGTTTTTACTTGAAGGGATCAACACAGTGTTAAATTTTCCAAAAATTGATTTTTTTGTTGTTTTTTTCAATAGTATAGACGGCTGTAAACATAGACCTGGTGCACGCCACCCTGGCGTACCCTAACATCTTTGCTGCCGTCTTCATTCCTGCATCTTATTTGAATCTGAAACAAAGTACAAAACGCATTAGAAGATTATAATACATTTATCCCAGCGCACACCCAGCGAACAACATTCGCACACCTTGCGTACAACATTCATACAACTTGCGTTACATTCATTCAACCCAGTGTACACCTAGCGTACAACATTCGCACACGTTGCGTACAACATTCACATATCCTTTGCGTACAAAACCCAATCGTAAACACCGAAGCATACGAGCTCCAACACTGCGACGCGGAGACTCGCCGCGGTGTCAATCCTCGACGGAGCCTCGGTCACCAATGTAAGGAGCTCGAAGCTTCGAGTACGTAGGCGGAAGAATGTATAATAAGTTTAAGCCTTACCTGAATTGTTAAGGCCCTCGCCAAGCTCATCGCCGAGTGGAAACCCCTCCGGAGATAACCTATAAACAGACTCCGGTACAAAATCATTATTAGAATAAATCAGACGAGTTCAAGACGCTAATGCGCCCATTCATTTTTATTTTATTCATATTACTTTATTTTTTCCTTTTAATCTGGACAAGCAATACTTGTCCAGATTTGGACCCCGACGATAGGGTGCAGGCCGAGATCGCACCAAAGTTTCTCACACCCTTTGAAACATCCCTAAACACTCACGTTAATAATTAATTAAAGAAACACTTATAAAAGGCGACGAGCTGTCAAACGAGACGATGCATGTACTCGGGGCACGAATCGACACTCTGTATCATTTCAAACTTGAGATCCGAGCGACTCCTCGCCAAGGTGGGAGACCCGCGAACTAAAGTTTTGTCCCGAGAGGCAGCGACTTCAGCGCACAAGCGGAAGATCCGCGAACTAAAGTTTTGTCCCGAGAGTCGAGCAACTCCAGCGCCCAGGTGGGAGACCCGCGCACTAAAGTTTTGTCCAGGTTCCCGCTTCGACTTCCTGAAGCTTCGGGCCCCAACCGACGCGCACGAGGCGCCGGACTCTCCTCATGGTACGCGCTAATCCATAAGGCTAAGAGCGCGGACCGACTGACCAGCAGATCCGAGCTGCCCTTACCGAAAGGTGGGACTCTGCTCATAAGTAGTACCCTGCCCGCTGAAGAAGCGGCTACCCCTCCCGTCCATTAAAGAAGTGGCTCCCCTCTTTACTCCGCGGCCTCTGAAGTAGCGGGATCCCTTCTCTTTACCCCCCCCCCCCCCGGTCTGCTGAAGAAGCGGCAAAACTCCTTACCTTAAGGGGAGCCGCCACCACCGAAAGTGCTTCACTTTCGGTGGTTTTCAGAAGGGAAAAAATCCCCCCCCCCTTCCAATCGCCCAGGTGTCATCACCACGCATACCTCATACTGCAAATCCAGTTTTAAGGGGCCAGTACACTTTGAAAATTAAAAAAAAATCGAAAACAAGCAAGACTTGAAGAAATCGAGGATGATGAGCAGGCAGAAGGGATGTTGTACGGTGCAAGAATTGCCGATTGAGTTTAGGTAAGAGTTTTTAATAGTATAAACTTCAAACGCGTTTTTCTCGAAACACCGTTTTCAAAATCTAGCTCCATCGTAACCCTAAAACTAATAAACCCATTCTCTTAAAATTTGAACCACATATTGTAAACATGATTCGCAACAAGATGACCCCCGATGGTTTTAAAATTTTGATTTTTACTCTTTTTTGCGAGAAACTGCGAAAAGAACGCGTTTTTTAAATACTTTTTTTTTCGTTTTTTATCTGTCATTTTTTTATTTTTGCTAAAACTTTATATTCGAGGGTCATATGGGCTGTTATGTTGACGCCCGTCGGAACGCTCGGATCGACGGAAGTCAACATAACAGCCCATAAATCTGTCAATTTTGATCCGATGATTTTGAAATGTTCACGGAACATTTTTAAGATGATACACTGTCTAAATATATTGGTTTTGGGAAAAAGTGATTTTTCGAATTTTACAACTAGGCATAATCCCTCAACAAACGAATATTCTTTTTATCACAATCACCGGCTCTCACGAAACCTCCAAGAAGTCCAGCTTTCATCCACTCAGGACTAGCTTCATTTCTAAATGATTAGAAATGAGCGTTCGAAATTTGAGTCTCGGAATTACCCTGATCCTAATCGGCTTTGGACTAAATCAAAGTGCCGCCCGCGAGAAGAAATCGAATGAGAATAATTTTCCAGACGCATCGCATCTCCGGAACATTGACCGCAGCAGCATGCGAATCGCATTACCACGATCTGATGCATGAATTCATCGCTAGTTCATTTATAGGAGCCTCGAGTCGAGCGAACCAGCGAGATTTGTAATAACTTCGTTAATGCAATAATTGCGATATCTAGCATCGATCGAAGTCTCATTAAAAGGAAATTAGGATTTTTCCACGCGGTAACGTCAGGGAGCCTCGCCTTTCACCGTGTACGGAGCCAACAGTGATCTAAGTACGGTTGCTTCGAGGTACTTGGCTCGATTCGAGCGAAAGTGAAGAATCTTTCACGACGCGAATCATCTCTTAAACGCCCGCGATGCTTCGCCGACCCGGCCTTACTGATACAACAATATACACTTGCCACGAGAGGACGAGAGAGACTGGAAACGAGGCCGAGGTGGGTCCTCGCCACGAAAGACTATTCCGTGGCACGTGATACTTGGCCCACTTCCTCGATGACCGGTTACACATCGAATCCGAATAGCTCGACGGTGCAACGTTCCTCCAAACAAATGGATACGTCAGACTCGTTCAACAGTGATCGGAACGCGACCTAGAACGACTGCCAATTTCATTTTGCCTATTTTCTTTCATTTATACAAGTTTTTATTTTACGGAGTTAGGCCACTGCAATGAGTATAAAACCATGTGCGAATTTAACAATTTTGTTTCGTACGAAAAAGTGATTCACTCATAAAATTAATTACACATCTATTTCGTATGAATATCAAGCTGTTAGAAAATATATGTTTTTTTTTTCGATGTACAAAATGGCCGACTACTTATATTTTCTTTTGATATTTTTTTAGACGCTCCGCGGCGTGACATTTGGCATCCACAATTTTTTTACCCAGAATAAAAATCAAAAATTCTCGTCAATCTGCATGACAATACCTAGAGAAGTACGTACGGAATTTACAAAATATTGTTTTATTCGAAAGTAGTAAGTATTGGAATTGAGTTGTAGGTATTTGAATGAATTTTCAGTGAAAAAATTCGTATAAAACTGCTCATAAAATGAAAAGTTTTGGATTAATCCAAAATTTCGTACGTACTTCTCTGCGAAATGCAATTAGGAACACGAATTTTAAATGTGAAGTAAATCGAGTGAAAATTGTTGAAGTTATTTGTCACGCCAATTGGAAACAAGCTGTTTCGAGAAAAACGCGTTTAAAGTTTTAGGTACTCTATGGCCGTGCCAGGGGTGGGCTTACGATAAACGCTGAAAGTCGGTGAAAAAAAAATTTCTTGCTATAAATCGAATAGTAAATTATTCTTATGATGATAAAGCACTATATATTCTTATGACGATTGAAAAGTACAAAAACGTGGATATTTTAAAAATATGAAATATAAATTGTACAAGTTTGAGGCGTCAAAGGTCATAAGTACTAAGACTACTTTGAAATTTCTGAAAAAAGGCCTCAAGCTTTTAAAATTTACATTTCATATTTTTAAAATATCTACGTTTATGTACGTCTCAAGTTCGTGCACCTATGACGAGTGACCAAGGAAGCCACTTTTTTCGTAGTTATACTGTTCTGATTTTCAATTTTTCCTGAACATTATTTTTTACTTTTTAGTATAGTACTTTTTAAATAAAGGCTTGTTAAAAATTAAATGGACGATTTTACACACCCTGAAGACTACGAGGATCTAAGAGAATGATCGTTAACGTTTTTTCTATCCAAAATTAGCAAGTTCTTAGGCTCACTCGACTATTATTGTGATATTTTTTACGTTATTATGATATTTATTACTATTATTATAATATTATTATTACTACAATGTCATTATTATTATTATCTTGTTGAATACTTATGTTGCTCTGTTTGGGAATATTTCGTCAGTATTTCAGACTTCTCAAACCTTCTAATCACTTTTTTAAAAATACATATCTGCAGTCAGCTTATTTACAGTGTTGTAGTCCAAAAATATTTTCCATGACAAATTTTATTGTATAATTAATGAAGTCGTATCACCTTCTAGGATTTATTTATCCATTGCAATTATAGCGAACCCGATCAAATCGAGGGAAAAATAAATTCCAGTATTTAGGTTCAATTGGGTTTTCTTTCTCATCGATCTATGCGAATTGGTTGTATTATTTTGTAGAAATTTAAATCCGATTTATTCTAAATAAAATTTGAATTCAAATTGAATCATTTCAATACAATTTCAGAGGCCAATTATTCTTAGATATTTATTTTCCATTTTTATTTATGATTTATGAATTGTGAGGATATTTTTGGCATTCTCTAGAATGCATTGTTATTTATGAGACTTCTATGGTCTCGTAGTACTGAATGTTCAACAACATATTTATGTAAATTCAAAGGCTATTCATTATTAGACATTTGTTTTTAATTTTTATTTATAATTTATTTACTAAATTGTCAGGCATTTTTTTCGTTTTCTTGGATTCATTGTTATTTGTGAGAATTGTATGGTCCATTAGTACCCAATGTTTAACGAATATTTATGTAAATTCGAAGGCTAATCATTCGTAGACCATTGTTTTCCATTTGTATGTATCATTTACTAGAAAAAAACCATGAAATTCTTATAAATAACAGTAAATTCAAGAAAACGAAAACATTTTGTTCTAAATTTTTTTCTTGTTCTAAATTGTTGTTCAAAATTAAAAAAGTTGTAAGGTAATTATTTTAATTTTCTTGAAGTCACTGTTATTTATAAGAATTTTATGGTCTGATAGTACTCAATGTTCAACAAATATTTATGTAAATTCAAAGGCCAATTATCATTAGGCATTTATTGCTCATTTTTATTTATAATTTATTTTCTTAATTGCAAGGCAATGATTTTCTTTTTTTGGATTCATTGTTACTTATAAGAACTTTATAGCCTCGTAGTACTCAATGTTCAACAAAATGTTATATATATTTAAAGGCAAATTATCATCAAACATTTGTTTTCCATGTTAATTTATAACTTTCTGACTAAATTGTTGAGAAATCATTTTCATTTTCTTGAATTCATTTACGAGAACTTTATGGCCTCGTGGTACTTAATGTACAACAAATGTTTATGTAAATTCGGAAGCAATTGTGGTCCGAACGAGCCATAAGAGGGGCCAAAAACGTCCCGCAAGAGACGACTTAATCCGCGGTATCGGCTGTTCAAAGCGAGGTAGCTTCACCGGCATCCTTTTTTCCCTTGAATACTGGAATTAAATTAACTACGTGAGTCATTGAAGCCCAACATGGTTGGAGGGACAGAGATTAAATACTTACGTAATAACTTGGTCGGCAAGGATCGAGACGTAGCTTTGTTCCTAGCGAGCGAATAAATTACGGCGAGGGAAAATAAAATGGTCCCCGTTGGCTGCCGAGCGATTTTAATGGACATGGTCAACCGAGACGACACAAAGATCGTGGAGCGATCGTTAATTATTAAGGAGGAGATACCTTTAGGCGAGGAAAAGATTTGCTGAATTTCATTACTTCAAAAAACGATTTCTTCACCACTTTTAAGACTTAGGCTATGTTTAATTACTACTTTTGGCTGTTGCATTGTACTTTTTACAATAAATCTTCAAAAATGGCTGGGTCTTTTGGACTGCATTTTGAAAACTGGCGTGGCTAAAAAACTAATTGGCCGATTCTGATGAAATTTGGTATCAATCTTCCTTACCTTATTGTCTAGAACTTGACCGTAAATGCTTTGAAAATAAAATAAAGTATTTTTTATCGGAAAATGTAGGCATTTTTTCGGAAAATTCAATCTTTTTGTTTCAAAGCGTGCCATTTCATTAATTTTCAACATTTCTCATTTTTTCTTGGTTCATATTCTGTGTATGAGTGTTGATGAAAGAAAAAACTTCGTTGGTTTTTTTTCATATTATTCCCGCCGACGCTACATGTCACGCCGTTGAACAACATCCACCGCAATCCGTTTAGAAGACCGATCCATACCGTCGTCATTTTTGAGGATTGATGAAAAGAAATTTAATTATGAAATAAGAGGCAAAAGTAGTAATAAAACATTTCCTAAGTCCTAAAAATGGTGAATCATGAAAATCAGCCATTTTTTCTCCCCCTTAAGTAAATACCCATTTAAGGAAGACAAATCCCTGTTCCCATTGGTCGTTTTTTTTTCTTCCTGAATCGAACTATGAGCGGCAAGAAATGTCTCGACTCCTTCGAGATGACCTTGCGAAATATTTCTCTCGTCCACCGCGTGTCCGTTCTACGCTACGTGAACACCGCTTTTCCCGAAGTTTCGGATTAAAAGGTTGTCGCGGACGAGACGGGCATTTCATAATGCGTGAAACACATTAAATCCTCTCAAATTGCTGTACAATTGGGGCTTCTCGCTGGACTTTTTGGGTTAATTTCTGGAAATGGAGTGACTTCGTGCTCTGAGAGAGAATATTGATGAAGAGACAGATAAGAAGAGAAAGGTAATTTTTTCGCCTTTGAAAATATGAGGTTGTGTAAAAACGTCTGAGCTTGTTTGGGTTTATTTGGGAAATCATTTGCAATAATAAATCTCTGGTTGTCGCTAATTCTTTGCAAAATGTTTCGGTGCCCTTTAAACGCTGGGCAGAGCTTGAAATTTAAAAAATCCAATTTATTTGAATGCATAGTTTTATGGCCTGGGGTCTTAACTTTAATTTGCAACAAAGATTTGGTAAAAGTTAAAATAAAATTATCGAGTTATACCGAGCTCCGATTTATCTTTTTTTCTTTTGCGTTTTCTCGAACCTTTCTTATGAAACAGTGTAAGGCTTAAGGGGAGATATACACCTAGGAGCCGGAAAAAAAGTCATTTTTGTGAATTTTTTCAAGGAAAACTATTTGAAATTTCGGGGTTTTAATTATCTAAACGTATATACATTCAAAAATATGTTTAATTTTCTTTATTTAAAAATATCAAAAATATACAAGGATATTGTATGATCCTTGGAGCGGCGTAAAAAAATCTGCGTATACGGTACCCACTGGCGTTTCTTCAAAAATCATCTGAAAAAAAATCAAAAAGATTATTAAATTAGATACTATAATCTAGTACTTGTCATAGCCGATTTTGAAAATATCGATTTATGACAAAATGGCGGACGTTAGAACATAAATAGTGATTTTTGGGCCAAAAATTAGTTATTATTTTGCCTATAAAACAAAAACTAAGTAACGGAAAAAAACGTCGTATGACAAGTACTAGATAATGGTGTCTAGAATAACCACAAAAAACCTCAAGGCAATCGGTTTATTGGTTTTTGAGAAATTTTGGGTACCAATTTGAAAAACGTGGTTTTGAGAAAAATGCGTTTGAAAATTTGGGAATGAATAAATCATGAAATTTGTCTACTTACATGGAATCATCGATACCAAGCGCATAGTGTAGGTCTTCTACGGTCGACGGAATGTTCATAGCTTCTCAATACTCGACCTCGACCATCTAGGTGTATATCCCTCCTTAAACTTGATTTGTCTGATTCACTCCGAATTTCGACAGAATTTATAACATTTTCTATGATATGACCGGAGGATTTTTTCATATGGTTATTCATTTGTTAAGGGGCTATACCAGTGTGGCACTTCAAAAAAATCGATTTTTTTTGTTGCCTTTTTCGACAGTTCATACTTTCAAGAATATCCTGCAGTTAGCAGTTTTTATGGTAAATATCATTTTATGTTGCAAAAATCGATAGTTAAATCTTTAAACGCGTTTTTCTCGAAATGAGATTTTTCAAATTTGCTGACATTGTAACTCAAAGAGCAATTATTCGATTGACTTGAAATTTGAACTGAGTACTCTTGAATATATTCACTCTACAACGACGTAAGATATTTTTGAATGGATGAAAATTGACGATTTGGCATTGAAAAAACCGACCATTTTATAGTAAAAAAAGAGACTTTTTTCATAACGACGCCATTTTGTTAGATTTTGATATTTTTCGAAAATCCTACGTCATTGTGCAGGAAATACCTTCCAGTTTAACGACATTTTTTCCTTTTTCGGTTTCAGCTACTCAATCGGCCGAAATCATGTCAGCAGTGGAGGAATTTTTTTGGCGCCTCCGAAGGTAGCGCCTAAGTCGCTTGGATCTCAATATTTTTTTGTGAAAAAATTATGTAATATAGGTCAAATATAGCCAAATACATTCTTAATTTTCCGAAATATTTAATGGAGAACTTTTCTTCCAAAAAATTCCCGAATATCACTCAAATTTTCAGCGTTCACACTGGTATAGCCCCTTAATAACAAATTATTAAAGTTGTTTTTTTAAATCGAAAATCGAACCTTTTTTTTCTGTAGTGTGCCATTCTCGTAATTTTCATAATTTCAAAAGAATGCTTTATTGTTATACTAAAAATACATTTCTTTATTTTTTCGTTTCAGCCCACCTTAGCCCCTCCTTTATTAATTTGTTAATAACAAATTATTAAAGTTGTCTTTTTATATCGAAATTCGAACCTTTTTTCTGCAATGTGCCATTCTTATAAATTTCAAAATTTCGAAGAAACCATCCGGTCATAAGAAAGTTTTGTTAATATACTAAAAATACATTTCTTTATTTCTCGTTTCAGCCCACCTTAGGTGTCAGAAACACTTACACCCATTGGCAATGCAACGACATGCTAAATGCCTGCGATTGGTTGAAAAATACCCTCTCCCCACCCAATTCCAATCTTGTGATTAATTTAAAAATTATACTACAACTTACATTGCAAATATATAACAAAAATTTAACAACAATACCCAAAAATTTTACAACAATCCAAACCCATCCAAACAAACGAACAAAGCCACACAAACCCAAATAATCTCAAACAAACATTAAACAAAGCTAAATGAATCCAAACAAACTCAAAAGCAACCCAATCAAATCCAAACAATCCCAATTATATACCCCAATGCATCAACATTTTGTGAAAAATACTAAAAACCAACTCATATTATTCACAGCCACCTGTTTTTTTTATTGCCCAAAAAGTCTGATTACATTTTCAATGTCATGAAATAGTTGCACTTTGTGTAATATCTGTAGATTTTTTTTTCCATCAAGCTCGCGAAACGCACGAGGTTTAGGCCTCCAGATTACTGCCTTGAACTTTTGCGTTCTTATCCCTCTTACTTCTCGACCTTTACAAGAAAAAAAGCCTCTGTGCATAAATTTCTCATCCTTTCGTCCTCTCAATTCACGACATTCATCACCTTCATTCAGGGCATTCACGAAAAAATCCTTACACGCTCGATTCTGGAACAATCGAGGTGCAAACTTCGATGGAATATGCTGTAAAATGTTCGCCGTGACGAGACGTCGATTGTTTACTCTCATTTTTTTTTCTCCGTGTACCTGTGACAGTAATGCCGGCGGAATATGGCTCGTAATAATACACGTCGTCGAGGTGCTATTTGGCCAAGGTGCAAAACGGTGTCACACTAAGCCCGAGTGAAAGTGTTACGCATTGACGTATCGCTCCCCACCGCACATACGGACCCGAACTAAACTATTATTTAAAAAAAAAAAGGAAAGACACAATAAAAAAACGCGCAGCAGGGGCAAAAACAAATTCTAACACGGCGTTTCTGGGCTCCAGGTTTCGCTTCGCGTGTCTCGAGCCGCGAGAGCACGAGGGGAAAAAAAATAGTGCGGAAAAAGAGAAAAGGAAGAACCATCGTTGATGGAGTTAAGAGCGGAGGCACGAGAAAAAGTAGAAAAGTCCCGGAGTTACGAACGTTCAAATAAGCAATAAAAAGAAAAGAAAAGCGGACGGTAAAAAGTGCGCCATGAGTTGCCCGCTTGCGATTGTCTCGGAGGGAGTCTCGCTGATGGGATCGCGATTCACGAAGCCGCATGGTGGACTACGTGATATCCGGTCCGGCTCGGTGTGCGCGAGGTACGAAAGCCATGCGAAAAGTCTCGTGCGCCTGATCGTGCGCGCCAACCGTTGCACGCACGTTTTAGGACAATTGTTGCATACAGTTGTGGTAAATAGCTCGTTGCGAATGATAAAAAAAACAAGGGTCGCACATGCAACTGGGGGGGGGGGAGAGTTTTTTTTCACTAGAGACATTTTTTTATCACTAAACGTCTGTATTAATCATCGTGTTATCTTTTATCGCTCTTTAGATAGTAGATGAAAGATAACGATAGAAAAAATAACGATTATGATTGTAAAATTATTTATTATAGGATAAAATTATTATCATAATATTCTTTGATGAACAGCTTAAGAGGCTATACCAGTGTGAACGCTGAAAAATTGGGTGATTTTCGGGAATTTTTTGGAAGAAAAGTACTCAATTAAACGTTTCGGAAAATTAAGAATATATTTGGATATATTTCACCTATATTACATAATTTTTTCATAGAAAAATATTGAGATCCAAGCGATATCAAAATCTAACGAAATAGCGTAGTTATGAAAAAAGTCTGTTTTCTTGCCTATAAAATGGTGGTTTTTTTCAATGCCAAATCGTCAATTTTCATCCAATCAAACACATCCTACGTCATTGTAGAGTAAAAATATTCAAGAGTACTCAGTTCAAATTTCAAGTCGATCGGTAATTGCTCGTTGAGTTACAGTGTCAGTAAATTTGAAAAATCTCATTTCGAGAAAAACGCGTTTGAAGATTTAACTATCGATTTTTGCAAGATAAAATGATTAGAGATACGGCTTTAAAATTTTTACAGGATATTCTTGCAAGTGTAAACTGTCGAAAAAGGTAAAAAAAATCGATTTTTTGAAAGTGTCACACTGGTATAGCCCCTTAACGGGGTATCCCTCTCTGGAAGCCCAATTAGAAGGGTCAGAATGATGATTTTTTTTCTAGTAACATCGCACATGCAACTGGGGGGGGGGGGGAGAGAGAGAGAGAGAGAGAGAGAGAGAGAGAGAGAACCTCCAACCATTCTTTTTCGAGTGGTTACGGTTCGTGGCCCTCATGACGTGAAGACAGATCCGGAAAGAAAGGATCAGAGCCGTGCGGGAATGAGGAGGTTTTTTGTGCCCATCACTTTTACACCCGAATCGATAACCGCAAGCACGAACGTCCGTTCAATCTCAAGCTCCAACTCAAACTGCAGGAAAAATAATATTATCTTCCAGGACAAACAAAAAGTTCACACTGGCAAAAGGGTTTTTCTCAGGGGCATTTCCGAAAATCGGTTTTAATTTTGTTTCGGGCCGAACCGTCGGCGCAGCACATTATCCAAGTAGTAGCATGAAGCATGATGCAAGCATGACGTTGGTATCGTTGGGATGCAACGAAATACTTCTTTGCTGAATTTTCCAAATGATTCGAACAGATTTATCGGGTTAGGGGAAAGAGGGGTAGCCCCGGCCAGCGGGTAGCCTCGGGCATTACTAAAATGTATGCTTGTTTACTATTAATGTTTTTATTTTCCAGTGTTCATTTATGTCCTACCAGAAACACCGGAAAATACCGGAAATAAAACAAAAATCGATATTTTCAAAAATTTCAACCACGTGTAAGCCCTTAGACTAGGGTCTGGGGTAGTTGGCAACAGTTTTTTCAAAGATCCGTCAAAATAAAAGTACAAACGTTTCTTAACTTATCTTTATTTGTAACTAAACTTTAAACTTTGAACTTTAAGATAATTTACGAAATTAAAACAAACCCCTATCAGGTAAATCTTAAAATTACTATTTTTTAAAAATCGTGAGTGGCCATCTCTCCCGGAGTATTCGGGTGTGATGGCCATAGTAGTAATGAGATGGCCAGTTTCCCACCATTGTGCTGTTGGTTTTTCTTTGGTTTTGTGTTTGGATTCCTATTTCTTCTTTCTTTTGCCCACATCTAGAACACGGATAATAGAAATCAGTATAGTTTTTGTGTACCTAAAGTTGGCAAACTATCCACTGAAGCCAGTCGACGATGAGACGAGTTTCATAATCATTTTCTCTGCAACTATTTTTGTCATTGTTCTTATATCGTCTTTCTAAGGTCTTACTAGATATTTCGTAGGTCCAAGCGGCCGCACGCATCGACAATTCATCATTTTTTACAGCACTAATAGCTGCCTTCAAAGAGCCAGTCCAGTTTAGAGCCACAAAAAAGGCTATTTTCGCGATTTTTTTTGAGGATTTTATAAAAAAATATGAATATAAAAGTTGTTGGGCTTGATAATTAGTCTTGAAATACATTTTTAAAAAAATTAATTAATTTTTATTCATTTTTAAGTACAAAAACTATAGTTTATCGTAACGCCTCAAAAATAGGTGGGCTAGGTAGCTCCATAACTACGCGGCAACGGCTTGTCTGAAACAAAAAAATCAAAGTCCATTAGATTCAGTATGACACCAGCTACAAAATGACCGTCGGATATGAAGTTTTATCAAAAAATAAAAAATGGCAGATGAAGAACGAAAAAAGTATCAAAAAATCGCGTTTTTCACAGTTTTTCGCAAAAAAGAGTAAAGATCAAAATTTTAAAACCATCGAGGGTCATCTTGTTGCGAATCATGTTTACAATATGTGGTTCAAATTTTGAGAGAATCGGTTTATTAGTTTTAGAGATACGATGGAGCTAGATTTTGAAAACGTTGTTTCGAGAAAAACGCGTTTGAAGTTTATACTATGAAAAACTCTTCCCTAAACTCAATCGGCAATTCCTGGACCGTACAAAATCCTTTCTGATTGCTCATCATCGTCGATTTCTTCAAGTCTTGCTTGCTTTCGATTTTTTTAAATTTCCAAAGTGGACTGGCCCCTTAATGATTCCTGAGTCCAGTTCCCTCGTAGAGCAATTGCTTTTCTATTGTACTTATTAGGCATCTCAAACAAATGTAGAAAAAATAAATTACTTGAACACATTACAAATAATACTATGGCCATCGTACACCGACTGTACGTGGCCATCTCTCCTAATCTCCTGGAGAGATGGCCACGTCTAAAATGTAAATAAGTAGAAACAATACATGCGAAATCTTGAGGTTATAACACAGCACTGTTCGTGAACTATTCAAGAAATACAAAAGTAACTATTACTTTTACAAAATAACGTCACCACGATGTAAATCATGAAACCTTAAGGCAGGATTCTACTTTGAAACTTTGAAAAAAAAAAATTTTTTTTTACATTTTTTGAAAGTAAATATGTTCAAGAATGTTCGGTCAAAATTTTATAAAGTTCCAAGCAGTCTAACTAGCCTTTTTCGCCTTTCGAACGCACCTACCTGAGCACCTACCTATCACTCACCAAAACTTTAAACGCGTTTTTCTCGAAACGACATTTTCAAGTACCGTGGTCGTGATAACTCAAAAAGTACTGAACCGATCCTTATGAAATTTGGAACACATATTCTATATGTGTGTACCAACCGACCTAACTACAATCAACTTAAAATTTTGATTAGAACTATTTTTTTATTGCAAAAAAAGACCCAAAAAAACGCATTTTTTTCGTATTTTAGCCGCCATTTTGTTAATTTTGCACGTATATAAAATATTCTAGTTAGGTCGGTTCCTGAAGACATACTGAACATGAAACTATTTGATTTTTTTGTTTCAGACCATCCGTCGGGAAGATTTCACGACCACGGCAACGGTACCTGCTTTTCGAGGCGTTGGCTTTAAACATATTTTACGTGTACAAAAAATGAATAAAATACATTAAAATTTTTTTTTTATGTACTTAAAGAGTGTATTTATTGAACAGTGTAAACCCCATATCGATATCTTTAATAGTATTCTCAGAAAAAATTCACGAAAATAGCGTTTTTTTCATGGTTTCAAAGTAGAATCCTGCCTTAAAAAAATGAGCAGTAGACAGAATAATTAAAAAGGATTTTACTTACTTAACTTTTTTTGCCAAACTTTTGCTCGTCCACTTACACCTGCGCACAACGCGAAGCGAATTAAGGCGTTACCCCCACTTGGAGCACAAAAAAAGGCCTTTGTCATGAATTTTTTAAAAGAAAACTACAAAACTTTTTTAATCGATCAATATACCATCTTAAAGAACACATCTTGAAGAACTTTCAGTAATTTTTTTATTGAAAAATATCACATTGTTTAGTGGCAAATGGCCGTCAATGAAATAATATTTTTATATACACGGTTTGCGGTGACCAACATTGCGGCGAAGTGAATCATCTGAAAAAAAAAAATGCGGATGGATTTAGTCAAATATAAGTATAAACTAGTCTTTAATCGAAGGATTTTAAAAAATATTCATTTTTCACAAAATGGCGGACAGTCAAAGTTAATGGTTCGATTTTAACGAAAAAAAACGGCTGTTTTTTGGCTATAAAACGGCCATTTTTTTCGAAAAAAAAATCGAACGATTAAAGACTACATTTTTATGTATTAAATAACCCTGCAAAATTTCAAGAAGATCGGTTCATTAGTGTTCGAGTAATCTTGGTCACCGACTTCAGAAATGCCATTTTGAGAAAAACGCGTTTAAAGTTTCAATTTCAGTTTACACGAAGAAAATATTTTTTTTTTGTAAACTTACATAGAGTCACCTATTCCGGGCATAAAAAAAACTGCACTTCAAATTGCACTTCAAAAAAATGCAATAAAAAAAATCGATTTGTTCAAAATCGCAAGTAGGGGTAACCCCTTAAGCATTAACAGGTGAAATTTAGTGCGCGGTTCTATGAAAAATTGCTATTGGCAATCTCTCCCTTATGGCCAACTGCCCCGGAATTACCCTATACAAATTTTTCGATCATTTTTTAGCGTCATTATTTAGTGATCTACAACCCAAGTCTACAAAGTATGATTTTCTCTACTAATAAAAATATGGAGTTAAAAGAAATCGTTGCATTTCAACCATGCAAAATTCACTGCCAACTTATGAAGGGAGAGTCGCGAACAAACCCAAGCAACCAGGTAAGAACACGAAAAAATATCGTAGCTCGTTATAATGTGAAGGGACCATCGATTATTTAAGGGTGCCCTTCGTAGAATGAATAGTCTTAGCCTCGGCAGTGGGGAAAAAAATCTTGAGACCGTTTTTCAGAGCTCGTAATTTGAATATCTTCTTTTATATTTTTAAAAATTTTTTCGCATGCCCCGACGGACTTTTTCACTGAGTTTTCGTTGTCTTCGCAATTGGAAACTCGTTTCAATATAATTGCCAGCCACCCAGTGGTGGGTGCAAGCCAGTGCACCGCTAAACGGTCACCCATCCAAGTGTTGGTCAACGCTCTTCGACATGGGCGATCGCCGCAGGTGCATACCACGCGTCCACTGCTGTCAGTTTTGGCAGCCAATAATTTTTTCCTCAGTCGCACCCGTCATGATTATATTTTCACGATAAGCCATTCGTGACTCGACGTTTTTCTTTCGCATTGACGACCGAAACGTTGCAACGTGGAAGAATTAATAAAAAAAAAATATATGCACAACAACGATACCGGTCCGTCGAGATATTATGTGAAAAATATGTACGCCTATGGACGTGCGGCATAATACACTTACGACAAGCCACGTGCGCGTTAAACATGTGAATATTTAGAGCGGAACGTTAGCGGTTTGAGAAAACGACGGGGACTGTTGCATGCTGTATTAACTTTTACCCTACAGCCTAGCCAGTTGACAACGAAATAAAGTAATTGAAAAAATCCTTCGTGTGAACTTTGATCTCCTGATTTTTTTACGATTCGACGTCCAATAGAATTGAGAAAGAATGCTAAGAAAGATAGGAGTTGTTATGTTACATTATTTTTATCACTAAACGTCTCTATTAATCATCGTGTTATCTTTTATCGCTCTTTAGATAGTAGATGAAAGATAACGATAGAAAAAATAATGATTATGATTGTAAAATTATTTATTGTAGGATAAAATTATTATCATAATATTCTTTGATAAACAGCTTAAGAGGCTATACCAGTGTGAACGCTGAATAATTGGGTGATTTTCGGGAATTTTTTGGAAGAAAAGTACTCAATTAAATGTTTCGGAAAATTAAGAATATATTTGCATATATTTCACCTATATGACATAATTTTTTCATAGAAAAATATTCAGATCCAAGCGATATCAAAATCTAACAAAATGGCGTAGTTATGAAAAAAGTCTGTTTTCTTGCCTATAAAATGGTGGTTTTTTTCAATGCCAAATCGTGAATTTTCATCCAATCAAAAATATCCTACGTCATTGTAGAGTAAATATATTCAAGAGTACTCAGTTCAAATTTCAAGTCGATCGGATAATTGCTCGTTGAGTTACAGTGTCAGTAAATTTGAAAAATCTCATTTCGAGAAAAACGCGTTTGAAGATTTATCTATCGATTTTTGCAAGATAAAATGATTAGAGATACGGCTTTAAAATTTTTACAGGATATTCTTGCAAGTGTAAACTGTCGAAAAAGGTAAAAAAAAATCGATTTTTTGAAAGTGTCACACTGGTTTAGCCCCTTAACGGGGTATCCCTCTCTGGAAGCCCAATTTGAAGGGGCAGAATGATGATTTTTTTTCTAGTAACACATTGGTTGGAGTAAATTAATTTTTTCCCAGCATGTTGTACGTATATTTGTGGTTACAGTGTAATTTTTTGGAAGAAAATCTTTCAAAGCCTTCGGGGTGCTGCGGTTGGCGTTGCAGTCCTCCAGCGGCGAGGCCCGAAACGGCGGGATCTCTACCAAGCTCAAATGTAATTTGAAACGAAAACAAAAAATGTTTTCTTTAAATATATCCAACTGGCTAAGGATTCACGATCCACTTTTCGAAATTTCGAAAAGTACGAAAAATGACAGCTTCCTCAAAGAAAACCTCATTTTTCTCTTGAAAAACAGCATGCTGAAGTCATTGTTATTGATTGAAATGGTTCGTCCAATTAAAAAATGCGATCGTGAACCGAAAATGACTACTGTTTGAACGCTTAGTGTACAAGTTCAAGTCAATAGTGTAAAAGTTACTCAAGATATCAATCCCGCCGTGTCAAGATATGTAGTTTCGAGATAATCGCGTTCAAACTCGACGGATCGCGGTAAACCCGGCGCACACTGTTCCACTAAAATTGGTGTCATTGCGTCAATTTTTTTAATTCCAGGGTCCGGTTGGTCTTAAAATATTCTTGAAAGTTCACACTATAACAGTATGCAGAAAAAAGTTTGAAGTTTCCAGAGAGGGATACCCCTTAACGGGTTATGTCTAATTGTAACATTCGAAAAGAGCTCATTTTTGAATTTAAAAAAATAGAAAGCCGTGATAATGCATTTTTACAAAATTTAACTATTTGGGAAAGGGTCATCTAGAGAACACACTGTAATTTTTTTGTGTTGAAATATTGAATCATAATCCATATACTGCCGATGTCCGGGAAGCACCTCTCGAAATTGTCTTGTACGGTGAGCAATGCCCTTCTGAACCAAGTCATCTAATATCAAAAGAACAAACAGATTTCGTTAGTACATTAGTTTATCCTATGCTCAATCAGAATAATTTCCGAAATATCAAATAAAAAAAAAAGATTTTTGCGTAAAAATTGGCCATATTTTGTTCATAAAATCGAAAGTATACATCGGGAAAGAAATCCTTCGATCAAATCTTTCTACATTTAGGAAAAGCCTGAAAAATTTCAGTAACATCAATGCAGTAGTTTTTGAGATATCCTGCTCACCGACTTTAAAAGCGTACATCCGGGAAAAAGCATTTAAGGCCTTATATACGCGAAAAATTTCAAAATTTCTCATTTTTTTGTGATTCCATAAGTCTGAACGGTTAGGAATATTTTAAGCTTTACAGAATTGAAAAATTCCTAAAATATGGTAAGATTGCATTTATAATAGATACCGCGCGGTGCGCCCGACCGCCAACTTCAAAGCCGTTTTTCCACGATTCACTTTTTTAAACCTTGTGAAAGTTCTAACTCTTGAACAAAGGTTCAGATCGCTTTTAAATTTTCACAACATATTCTTAGTATCATCACCTATCGTGTAAGGCACAGAAACAAAAATTTCAATGACACAAAAAAATATAAAAAATAAAATACCGACAGAAGATTGAGTAAAAAAATGTTAAGATCCGAATTTTGATTATAATACTTTTTTTTATAATATTGTTGGTTCACACTGAAGATACACTCATTATGCACTTTTAAATATGTTCATTTTTTTTCAGACACCCACATCGATGCCGAGAACGTTCACCATCAACGCGCGCGCAAAAAAATACATTGCTTTATTATGTTATATCTCCTCCATTTGTTAATATTTCTGATTTTTTTTACATATACTTAACCATGTGCATAAATGATCTGCAAAAAAATGTTGTCAATATATGAGTTATTTTTTTTAACCGTGTCTAGAAAAGTATCTTCGAAAATAGGCGAAATCGCGTATATGAGGCCTTAAAGTTTCGAATGACGCTCCGAGCGTTTCGACGGGCGTCAACACAACAGCCTATAAATATGTCAATTTTGATCCGATGACCTTGACATTTTTAGGAAACATTTATAAGATGATATACTGTCAAAATATATTGGCATTGACAAATGTGATTTCTCGACTTTTCAATTAGGCATAACCGCTTAATTTGACAGTGATTAATACTTCTTCACAAATAATTCTGCGTCTGCTTATGAAGAATAGTTCGAATTATTGATATTAGGATTATTATTATTGTTAGTCATTATAAAATGAAAAGATTGTTATAATAATATTTTAGAAAAACAATAAGTAAATTCGACGAGAGTCAGTTTAATATTTACAAATGATTCAGCGTCTGCTTATAAAGAATAGTTAGCATTAGCAATATTGAGATTATTTTCAACATCTTTCATCTCTCATTAGATGGTAGATGAAAGATAATGATACAAAAATCATTATTATGATTATTCATTATAAAAGAAAATAATTGATATATTATTTTATAAATTGCTGAATTCCACTGGAGTGAATGCATCAACAACCCTGCGGTCGTTCAAGGAAAATAATTTGTGCTCAGTCATTAATAATTTTAATTTTAATTGATTGGACTTTCTGCAGATTCTTGCGATTCGAATCTTATCCACGTATTATCTATTGCGAAAATGTTAATATAGGTAAAGATGAAGGATTAGGTGAGTATTCGTCAGGTAACGATTAATTAATGAGATAAATGTGTCGGAAGAAAAGAGGCACGCGATTGATGCTAGGATCACGACTACATTCGAGGCCCGAATAACCTCCTTCCGGCAGCGCGAGATTCTCGTCACGTGTTCAGAAGTCCCATCGCTCCGTAAAATCCAGCGAGACATCACGTAAATGTAATTACACTGAAGGATCGGGGAAATCGCGAATATAAGCGAAAGTGGTGAAAATGTGAAAAACTCGAGACAAAACTCGAAATAATTGAGACTTTCGGTGACTGGCCCTTATTGGTCGTCGCATTTACGAGAAATTAATATTAGAAATTGATTAATAAATCTTTGATTCCAACTGGTGAAATTGGGATGCAGTTTTATTAGGAGGCTTCTAATGGGATTCGTTGACAGCAATTTTGATGACAATTTTTACGTTTCCAACAAGGCTCGAAGAAGCATGAATAAGTAACTATGACAAACAGCCTGATCCACATAATTATTAGTCGCTTAAAGCGTTGCATCTGAGCGGAACAAACATTTTGGCCGTTTTTTTTTGTGGCTTGAGTGATGTGTAAAATCACAAGAGTTATATAAAAAAAAAGTAAAAATGCAAAACGCGAAGAAAAAAATCGCGCTATTTTTCCGAAGCGCATCTAATGATTCGAAACGCATAAAACAGCCTAGACGTTGGAAGTATCAATTTGGAGTATTTTAGTCCAGTCGTTGAACAAAAAATATACAACGACCTGACATCTAAACTGCCGTCATATGGAAGAAGGCGAAATCTACAAAAAAGATCGAAAATCCATTTTTTGGGACCGTTGGAATCAGTACAAAATTTCGGGGTCGGGTTGAAATTCCGAACATAGAATAATCAGAACGCTCAAAACTCCGAATATATAGTACCCCGAAAAATCAAAAGTCCGAAAGAATTTTACACGAAAGACCAAAATTCCGAAAATCTGAACACCGTCATAGTACAGTCGTGCTGTATATTGGAATCGGAAAAAATTAGAAAAAGGCTAGTTTTTTGACAGGTGCTTTTGTAGGTGCTGCGAGTGCTAAATCCAAGTTTGCCTAAAAATCGGGGTGTAGAGTTTTTGTTAGGGGATGAAAGGAGATGGGGATGGAATAATGCAAAACTACAACCCCTCCGAGATCGGCGCCGTGAAACGAAATGTGCAGAAAAAATCGGGCTTTAGTTTTGTCCACAGCGCCGAAGTCGTGGAAGCTCATTTTAGGGGTGAAAAAGTAGGGTGGCATTTGAACAATCAGTTTTCATTCGATAACTCATTAGAAAAAAATCATACAATTTTCGTTCAAATAGGAACGTTAAAACCCTTGAAAAGACGCGTCGATCGAGGATTTGATCATCTCACTCCAATAATATCTTCACCGCCAAAAAAATGGTTAAAATACAAAAAAAAGTTGTTTATTGAATAACTCAAAAACAATCGCTCTTTCGGGGGTGGTTTGAATATAAAAAATGTAGAGAATAATTTTCTCTATATTTTCGTTTC
Source organism: Ophion slaviceki (assembly GCA_944452715.1). NCBI lineage: Eukaryota > Metazoa > Arthropoda > Insecta > Hymenoptera > Ichneumonidae > Ophion > Ophion slaviceki. The sequence continues at coordinate 45,280,491 of OX101784.1, forward strand.
TATGAACCACCCTTGAATTTTGCTTTTTCGAACCCCTCTCAGAGGTTGAAAATTCAAAATGAAATTCTGGGAAAATCATTGATCGAATATAAAGAGATATGAGTTTGGCGCTGTGGACAAAACTGTAGCTGAGGGTTCCAGCTATAAATTCTTTCACGGCGGCGAATACGTGCGGTCAATAATTTTCCCACAATTTCATTTAAAATCGTCAACTCCCGAGAGGGGTTGGAAAATCAAAATTCAAGGGTGGTCTATGGAAACGAAAATATAGAGAAATTCATTCTCTATGTTTCGTACATTTGAACCATACCCAAAAAATCGATTGTTTTTGAGTTATTCAATAAACAATTTTTTGTTGGTATTTTAAACATTTTTTTAGCGGTAAAGATATTATTGGAGAGTGATGATCAAATACTCGATCGACGCATCTATTCAAGGGCTACAACGTTCCCATTTGAACAAAAAGTGCACGATTTGTCTTTAGAGAGTTATTGAATTAAAACTGATTTTTCAAAACTTCACCCCGCTTTTTCACCCCCAAAATGAACTTCCACGATTTCGGCGTTGTGGACAAAACTACAGCCCGGATTTTTCTGCACATTTTGTCTCACGGCACCGTCCTCGTAGGGGTTGTAGTTTGGCATTAATCCACCCCCATCTCGTTTTATCCCCTAAAAAACCCTACACCCCGATTCTTGAAATAATTCGTCGATGTATTGAAAATCTTGAAACTGTTAAAATTTCCATAGCCGAATTATTTTGACGGTGTTAAGATTTTCGGAGTTTTGGTCTTTCGTGTAAAATTCTTTCGGAGTTTTGAACATTATCAACAGATTTGAACATTAAAATTCGGAATTTTAAACCGTCGGAACATTCAAAGTTCGGAATTTCAACCCAGCCCCAAAATTTTCCATCGTTCTGTATAGTACAACGCATTTTCGATTTTTTGTAGATCCCGGCTTCTTCCGCATATGACGGCAGTAAAGATCTCGTAGCTCTACAAATAAGTTGTCGGCCTTTTTTCGTGTAAATAATTCTTTATTTACTTAAAATCAAGGCACAGTGTGCAAAAAAGTATTTGTACATCTCACGCGAAGCTGTTGTTAATTTGGCTTTATTTGTGTGTTCGTGTTTTCCCAAGATTTTTGTAAACAATCACTATGTATATTTGGGATAAGCTATCGAACACAGAAACTTGATAAAGGATTTAATGTTTTTCGTCGAATGATTTGAAAAAGTCGACGTGTACAAATACTTTTTTTACCCACTGTACATTTTAATCGGAAAAGTAATCTCCGTTTGCTTCCACACTTTTCCCCCACCTGTCAGGCAGATGTCGAATTCCTTGGCGGTAAAAAGATGGTGGTTTGGTGATGGAATTTTTTACTTCATCGAACGTTTTGAATTGACTGTCAGTCATATGATGTTGGAGCGATCGGAACAAGTGAAGATCCGATGGAGGCACGGCTGGTGAATACGCCGGCAGTGGCAAAACTTCCCAGCCCAATGAATCTGAAACGTCTCCGGTCCTGTTTTCTGTGCGTGGTATGGCATTGTCACACTTAAAAAAAAATTCGTTCATCCAACCAAATTTCTGTTGGTTTAACAAAATGTATCTTTAAATACGTTCAACTTGATTTTTGATTGGCATAACAAACGTTTTGTTAATCTAACTGATAGTTTTAGTGGTGTGAACTGTAGCTTATTTAGCATGTCTGAGCAACTGTTAAAACAATAAAATTTCGAGACAGCAAAATGCATTTTGCACATTCAACGATTTATTTTTCTCAGTGCATGCAGCTGTGTCAGGCCGTTTTGAATCTTGCCGAGCTTTTTTCAACGACTGGGAAATATCTTGTTGGGTCCCGTAAAATGGGGTTAAATTGACATTAAGGGTAACTTTGACAATTATGGGGCTACGTTAACAAAGCGCCAAAATACGATTTAAATGTGCGCATTTAAATGTGTTTAAAATTGTTGTTCAAGTTCATTATAATGTTGCTAAAGTTGATTCCAATGATGCTCAAGTTGATTTTGATCTTAATGATAGGTACAAGACTGATTAAGCGCCTATAATAGTACCCTGGTACGTGATACTTTTATGTAAAATGTTTCCTCAATAAAGAGGACAAATTATTTTGTCATTTCTCATTTCTCACTGAATCGATCATTCACACGTCGATGGAATTCGGTGGAGCGCGCGATATCGTAAAAAAAATCGATTAAAAGTAGTCAATACGGAAAAATACAAAGAATTTATGCATTTACTACAAATTTAATCAAAAATGACTAATTACGTGTTACTCCCTGATTAATAATTCTAATATTTATATCGATCTGGTCAACATGTTCATAATAATTAGGCTATCTCACAGTTCGCTCCTATTTAGTATTCGAATACGGAAAACGAGTTTGATCGAAGTTTATAAGGTAATTAAAACGAGATCAAAATGAAGCAAAAAAATCCGAAAGTTTCATCGATACGAAGTCTGGGCGACTTTCACGAAGGCGTTGCCTTAAATGTCTTATCAAGGTTCGGGCAATAACGCATTCGTTCGGTCGATTGCACGAGGAATGATTTTTTATTCGCTCGAATGTTACCGTGCACTGCCCTGCAATTCTGCAGTTCTAGTTTGTTTACCCCCTATTCCAAAACGCTGCAAGGACACGGGGCCGAGTTGAAATTCCAAACTTTGAATGATCAGAATGCTCAAAACTCCCAAAAAATACTACCCCGAAAACATTTTACCCGAAAGACCAAAACTCCGAAAATCTGAACATCGTTAAAATAATTCGGCTATGAGAGTTTTAAAATTTCAAATTTTTTAATAAATCGATGAATGATTTAAACAATTTTTTTTTATTAAGAAGTGATTTTACGTCAACTTTGAAATTTGTCTAGACAATGCTATGCGTTCCACATCATTTTCAGTCAACTGTGTAGACTTTCGCTGGCATGATTTTTACGAAACTTGTAATTTCGGAACATTCAAATTAGGAATTTTAAACCGTTGGAGCATTCAAAGTTCGGAATTTCAACCCGGCCCCAAAATAATTCGACTATGGAAGTTTCTAAAGTTTCAAAATTTCCTATAAATCGACGAATTATTTGAAGAATTTTTTTAAATTAAGAAGTGATTTTACGTCAATTTTGAAATTTGTCTAGACAATGTTATACGTTCTACATCATTTTCAGTCAACTGTGTAGACTTTCGCTGTCATGGCTTTTACGAAACTTATAATTGCGGAACATTAAAATTGGGAATTTTAAACCGTCGGAGCATTGAAAGTTCGGAATTTCAATCCGGCCCCAAAATAATTCGGCTATGGAAGTTTTAAAAGTTTCAAAATTTCCTATAAATCGACGAATTTTTTGAAGAATTTTTTTAAATTTAGAAGTGATTTTACGTCAATTTTGAAATTTGTCTAGACAATGTTATACGTTGAATATCATTTTCAGTCAACTGTGTAGACTTTCGCTGGCATGATTTTTACGAAACTTGTAATTTCGGAATACTGAAATTAGGAATTTTAAACCGTCGGAGTATTCAAAGTTCGGAATTTCGACCCGGCCCCAAAATATTTCGGCTATGGAAGTTTTGAAAGTTTCAAAATTTCCTATAAATCGACGAATTATTTGAAGAATGTTTTTTTTTATTAAGGCGTTACCCCCACTTGTAGCGCAAAAAAGGCCTTTTTCATGAATTTTTTAAAAGAAAACTACAAAACTTTTTTAATCGATCAATATACCATCTTAAAGAACACATCTTGAAGAACTTTCAGTAATTTTTTTATTGAAAAATATTACATTGTTTAGTGGCAAATGGCCGTCAATGAAATAATGTTTTTATATACACGGTTTGCGGTGACCAACATTGGGGCGAAGTGGATCATCTGAAAAAAAAATGCGGATGGATTTAGTCAAATATAAGTATAAACTAGTCTTTAATCAAAGGATTTTAAAAAATATTCATTTTTCACAAAATGGCGGACAGTCAAAGTTAATGGTTCGATTTTAACGAAAGAAAACGGCCGTTTTTTGGCTATAAAACGGCCATTTCTTTTCGAAAAAAAAAATCGAACGATTAAAGACTACATTTTTATGCATTAAATAAGCCTGCAAAATTTCAAGAAAATCGGTTCATTAGTGTTCGAGTAATCTTGGTCACCGTCTTCAGAAATGCCATTTTAAGAAAAACGCGTTTAAAGTTTCAATTTCAGTTTACACGAAGAAAATATTTTTTTTTTGTAAACTTACATAGAGTCATCTATTCCGGGTCCATACAGAAGTATGGGCCCGGATACTTATACTTCAAAAAAATGCAATAAAGAAAAATCGATTTTTTCAAAATCGCAAGTGGGGATAACCCCTTAAGAAGTGATTTTACGTCAATTTTGAAATTTATCTAGACAATGTTATACGTTCTACATCATTTACAGTCAACTGTGTAAAATTTCGCTGTCATGATTTTTACGAAGCTTATAATTGCGGAACATTAAAATTAGGAATTTTAAACCGTCGGACCATTCAAAGTTCGGAATTTCAACCGGGCCCCAAAGACACGAGCGCTCTAAAAGTCCCTGAGAATACAAACGCACAAATACCTCTCTCCCTCCAAGCTGACAGTTGAAAATTAATATTAAAAATAATTGGCAAGGATGAAATACTCTGCAGCATGCAAAAAGTTCCGCCTCGTGGCGTAACGTTCGACACCTGGATAATTGGGTGCACGCGGCTGCAATTTGAGGCCGGACAGAAGCGACGAAAAAAGCGCACTAAAATCGGTTACTTCGTCGTGTCGCGCGACAGTATTTTTTTTATTTTATTTCCTCGAACACGGTGTACGGACAAATAGCGTACGCATTACGAGGCCACTTTTGTTTGCTCGGTACTACGAGGTGGGAGAAAATTGTCCTGACAATATGTGCGTAAGGCGGTTCTACGTTATGCAGATCGCGATAAAAGTGAAGTTCGAATAAAAACGTCATTTCGAGATGAAAAAAAAACAAGAGAAAAAAAAAGAAACGACGAATTTCGCTGAGTTATGACAATTCTAGGTACTGCAATTTTCCAATTGCACTGGAATTACAGCTTAAGTACATCACACTTTCGTCACGCCTCGACCGTTTATTTCTCGGACTCGAGTTAATTTGTAAATGGTTATTTTGTACCATACACGTGTATATGGATATTTTACAGGCACTGCGGTATTTGCGAATGCAAATTCAGCGCGCGCGTACATTTGTTGCGATTGCCGGGCGAAATATATTTTATCGTACTGCTCGTTCGGCAAAAAAAGGCGTGATTGTTATTCAATGCTCTAAACGATGCAATTTGCCCGATTGATGTACTATTGTACGCTAAACGATACTACGATGATAATAACAGTCTCACGTTTTGTATGCAGCGACAGTCTTTTACGTGACTTCTTTCCATGAGCATTCGCGACTGGAATAGAGGCGGAAGCGGAGCCCGAATGACGAGGGAATCGATGGGCGATATTAATTTTAAATGCCGTTCGAGGGACAGTTCCGTCCTGTTATTTTTTTTTAATGTGCAATAAGATGAGAAGACGTTATTAAAAAATTATCGCCTAATTCTGTCAGCAAATATGGTCAAAAAAGAATTTTGAGTAAAAATAAGAATGAAAAAAATTGATTGAGGGAGAGTAGTCTGGAAAAAAGTGGACTTTGACAGTTTTTTTATGATTACCTAGTTGATGGAATGGACATTCCGTTTAGTGGCGTTTATTCTACATATCTTCACATATCGTTAGACATTTTTTCATCAAATTTGGCAACGCGTTTGTCGAAAATATTTTTCAAAATCGCATTACCACCGGTGAATTAACAAATCGAGTAGTGAAAGCGCGATCTAGTGTGAAACTCCGCCTTGTTAAGGCAGTAGTCTGGTCTAGAGCGAGATTTTTTACGTCATTTTTGGGTTGGAATAACTTTTGAATCGTTGAAGTTGTCTTGATGAAATTTTACATATGTATTTATTGTTCCTTTGAGAATGGATCTACTTAAAAAAAAATTGTTTAAATAGTTTCATGTGGTTTTTTTATTTTCTTAGAACATGGTCTGCCGAAAACCGCCTCAATCGGCGCCCACTATGGGTAATGTATGCATCTGAAAATATATATATATATATTCTCAATCTGTATGAGTATTCTGAGCACTGGTAGCAGAATTAGTACTTAAAAAAATGTAGTTACGAAATGGCGGCCTGGTAAACTTTGATTAACAATATTGGATACATTTTCGGGTATTCGGCGAGTTATAAAATGTGGGCAAAATTATTGTTCGACTCAATTCTGCTACCAGTCCTCAGAAAGAGGCTACCGAAGGTATGTGCAAAATTTGAGCACGATCGGTCAATTGGTTATCAAGATTTCGTGGGCGCCGATTTGAAAAACATAGTTCTGAGATAAACGCGTTCAAAGTTTTGATACCGTTAGATGAGGTTTGCGCGCGGCTTGCTTATAATTTCTATTACTCTGCTAATTTTTGAAATATCGACAAAAGGTTTTCACGCGCGTATTAAGAAAGGTCTAAGGAATAATAAAATGATAAAAGAAAATCGATTTTGTCAAATTTCTAGACCAGACTACTGCCTAAATGTGAATTGACGACGTCTTGGTAATTATTAGGTTTGCAAGAAAGTCAGTGCGTTTTATCACCAAAAAACGAAATAAAAAAGCAGTCTTGAAGCGAATGATTAATTTTATTCCATGTATTCACCATCGAATTCTATTTGGAATCCGATGGTGGATACATAAAACAAAATTATTAATTGGTTTCGAGACTGCTTTTTTATTTGATTTTTGATGATAAAACGCAAAGACTTTCTTGCCAATCTACTAGTATCTGTGGGATAACAATTAAGCAGTTAAAGTCATCGCAAAATGCTCTGTGGTAAAAATAAGTAATCGTCAGATTACTTTTAGCTTTATTTGAAGCATTTTTTTATGACATTTTTTTGCAATGTTTTTTTAGGGTGGCCTGTAATGTTGTTTTAATAATTGAACGATAGTTTAACTGAGACACCAATTTAAGCTTTTCAGATAAATCCAGTTGTTTTTAACGTTACGATTTTACGTACAATAAATCGTTGTAAATTGAATGGGAGTGCCTTGAGGGAGACTACCAGTCTAGCGCTCGGAAAAATGTGAATTTCGAAATTTTTGTATGGATACCCAGTTGATAGAATGGAAATTCCATTTAGTTGCATTTAATCTACAGATCTTCAAGTAACTTTACACATTTTTTTCACGAGATTTTGTAAGAAGGTGGAGTCGCCGAATCTGTATGAAGCGAATCACATTTTTCTGAGTGACCTGCGCCCGGCAACATAACATCGCCAATTCTTCACTGATTGGCTTCAGTTCGTTTTTTTTAACCTCATGACAATATTATACACCGAAGTACGCGCAAGGCTTTTGATAGGTTAAAAACTTTTACCGATAAAAATGATTGACCATGATTTTTTTTACCAACAACATTTTTTTTTCAAACATGCACCATTTTATCAAAAATCGATACTTTGTTTTGCCTGCGTAGTTCGAAGGCAAAGCTCATCTAGAATTCAAATATATTTTGGATGTCTGTTCCCGGTAGAACATTGGAGAACTTTTGCCAGCTTCAGCGCCGCTATTATATCAACTGGGTACCTATAAAAAATTGCGCATATTCACCTGTTTTCCCAGGTCTAGGCTAGTAGGCTCTCTTAAGGGGAGATATACACCTAGATGGTCGAGGTCGAGGATTTAGAAGCTCTGAACATTCCGTCGACCGTAGAAGACCTACACTATGGGCCTGGTATCGATGATTCCATGCGAGTTGACAAACTTCATGATTTATTCATTCCCAAATTTTCAAACGCGTTTTTCTTAAAACCACGTTTTTCAAATCGGTACCCAAAATTTCTCGAAAACCAATGAACCGATTGCCCCGAGGTTTTTTTGTGGTTATTCTAGACACCATTATCTAATACTTGTGATAGGATTTTTTTTCCGTTACTTACTTTTTGTTTTGTAGGCAAAATAATAACTATTTTTTGGCCCAAAAATCACTATTTATGTTCAAACGTCCGCCATTTTGCCATAAATCGATATTTTCAAAGTCGGCTCTGACAAGTACTAGATTATAGTATCTAATTTAATAATCTTTTTGGTTTTTTTTCAAATGATTTTTTAAGAAACGCCAGTGGGTACCGCATACGCCGCTCCAAGGATCATACAATATCCTTGTATATTTTTGATATTTTTAAATAAAGAAAATTAAACATATTTGTGAATATATATACTTTTAGATTATTAAAACCCCAATCTGAAATTGCAAATAATTTTCCTTGAAAAAAATTCACAAAAATGACCTTTTTTCCGGCTCCTAGGTGTATATCTCCCCTTAATGGGGGACACCACTGCGACGGGTAAAAAAATCGATTTTTTTTGCATTTTCTCGAAGTGTACATATCTCAAGAATCTCAAAGTACATCAAATGAAAAGGTGAAAAAATTAAAGTAAAAATATTGAAAATTGACCAAGTGCCAGGCGATTCAGTGAGAGCAGGTAGCGCAACGATTTACGTATACTAAAACTTCCAGTCGCGTTTATATCGAAACGACTTTTCTCGACCGGGCCGGGATCACAACTCTAGCTATAATTGTCTGATTTACAATTTAAACGTGCAACATTTCCGCAATTGTAGCAGCTATCGTTGTACGTAGAAATTTTTCGATATTTAGTATTTTTTAAGCCCCCGAATAGAAGTAGAAATTTCACCAAAATTCGACTTTTTTCAACACCCGCCATTTCTGATTTTTTTCCATTTCGAAGAACGGTTACGTAAAACGTAAACTACATTTATATAGATTATAAAACTTTGTTATTTTCATTTTTCAGATCAACCATTGTCAAGTTTTCGATTCGGCAGTTGGACCACATTTTTTACAAAGAGGCCCTCAATAATCTTACAATAACGTTTACAAAGAGAGTACCTCAACAACGTTAATTTTTTATTTTATCAAGTAAAAATTTACACGAAATAAGTTCAATGTATGCTCAATACCATCCCTTTTTTCCAAATCCCAAGTAAATAATCTAGTACACAAAAAAATAGGTGAAAGCGACCTTTTTCGGCCCATCACAGAGGTGTGCTTCTTCAATTTTTGTACAATTTTTATTCTTGCTGCTACCGGAGTCAATTATTTATTTTCAGAAGTTTGCTACAAAGTTTGAGTTAAAAAAAACACGGCATCGGCGCAGACTCAAAATTTCGTTGTCTCAATTATACAGATTCGGCTAAGCTGCAATTGTGTCCAAATCACAAAAGAGAAGAGAAACGTGTGTACCAATTAAATTATTTGCCATCGGATCGTCAAAATGTCGAGAGCATCTACAGATTTAAAGGATTGAATTGTGCAAAACAGCGACGAATAAATCTCGCTGATAATTACAAAGCTCTTCAGGCAATTGGTGCGGCAAACTCGTAATTCATGGTCATGTGAGGTTTTAAAATTGCGAGAAAATTCGAAACCGGAGAAAACGTTACCTACGTTCGCTTCTAACGACTGAACGGGCGTAGGACGATAACTTTACATTTAAACTTGCCTACGTTACGCCCAATTGATTATTACATAATTTGTATGTGTAAGTATCGTGTGGGATATGTGTAAAATCGTGTTCTGTGTACTCCCGCCCATCGTAACTACGATACAAACAACGGCAAAGGTCTCTGCAATTATCCGAGTCGTATTTCATCCCGAGTGCCTGAGTGTCCTATTAAGTGAACGCCCTTCCAATTTCATTGCAAGTGCTAATCTCTTTTGTTGATTAATAGTATGTCGTAAAAAAGGTGAGGCGATTCTCAAATACTCTTGGCCCAAAAAAGATGTTTAAAAAAATGGTTCCATGAACGATTCATTTTAAAAGCCCAAAAGAGAAGTAGTAAATTGAGTAACAACTTCTAATTGTTTAGCAGGCTCTTATATTAACTGTGTAATAATTTTTTGATTGACTTATTCTCAAATGATATCAAAATATATATTCAGTAAATAAATAAATATATGAAAATGATATATTTAGAGATTTTTATTCATTAACTTAGTTATAAAACTAATTCAGTGGTTAATATAACCCTTTGCAGATTTTTTGATAATTAAATATTAATTCACTTTGAATGAGGTTTAAGCCCTTAATGAGGGCTTCAAACTCATGAAGGGTTTATACATATTTGAATATTAATAAACTCGTAGTGTGATTTTGATCAATACCTACATTCATTAAGAACAATTAATTTTTTAATGAATCATATAAATAAATAATAATTTTTTATGTATTATAAATAATGGACTTAAGAGCAAAGGCTGCTAGAAAATCGGTACTTATAAATAAACACTTGATGACGGCTTATTAATAATTGATGAATTATCGATAGGCCCTTATTGAGGGTTCAAAATTCATTGAGAGTTCATTCATATTCAACTATTTACCAACCCGCAATGTGTAACTTTGATTAATAGATTCATTGAAAGCGTTTTTTTCTAAGTTATTATTTATTTAAGAACAGAACCTGCAAAAAAAACAGTACTCATAAATAAAGCCCTAGTGGGTAAAAAGTGAGATAGATAAAAAATCATAACAACGGAATATCAACGAATACTACTTTTTTATTGCGACCAATAATTTAATTTGTACCAATACGAGCTTTTTTGCACGCACCCCCGTCAATTTTCGACACGTCCAATTTTCTCTGCCTTGTCCCCCCCTTCCTGTCGGCAATTCCAGGAACTTTTCAGTAATTTACGACTCAATGTTCGATCTGCTCGATTCTCATTTTTTTGTTTTCGTTTCGGATCGCTTCGTCGGTGAAAGGCAAGGCGAATACTTCATTAGAATTCTTGAACACGATCTCGTTTCGCGACGAAGAATCACGCGCGAGTCTTTTCTGCACTCTCGTCGCTCTTGCCCGCCCGATGCAACGAGTGTCCGAGTGCACGTCGCTCGTTTAATAATCGCCGAGAATTCGTGTATCGACAGCTCCGATTCATTCTGCAAATTTAATTCCGCACCGGGAGGAACGACTGAGGTGAATTATTTCCGCATCGATCTTCCACTCGAGCGCGGTCATTCGCGCCTGGAATCTCGCTAATATCTCGTCACAACTTTTTTTTGTCAGCAATATCGACCTGCCAACATACCTCCGCGTCTTACGAGCTACCGGATTCAATCGAGCGAATCTCGGAAAATCTATATGCACTATAAAAACATGCACATTTTTTTAACGAAGTATCCCTCTCTGGAAGCCCAATTTGAAGAGTCAGAATGATGCATTTTTTTCTAGTAACACATTGGTTGGAATAATTTTATTTTTTTCCCAGCATGTTGTACACATGTTTGTGGTTACAGTGTAATTTTTTCGTAAGAAAATCTTTCAAAGTGTTCGTGGTGCTGCAGTTGGCGTTGCAGTCCTCCAGCGGCCAGGCCCGAAACGGCGGCATCTCTACCAGGCTCAAATGTAATCTGAAACGAAAACAAAAAATGTTTACTTCAAATATATTCAACTGGCTATGGGTTCACGATCCATTTTTTGAAATTTCGGAAAATACGAAAAATGACAGCTTTTCCAAAGAAAACCTCATTTTTCTCTTGAAAACAGCATATTGAAGTCATTGTTATTAACAAATTGTTCATCCGATTGAAAAATGCGATCGTGAACCGAAAATGACTACTGTTTGGACATGATTTACTTTATAGTTACTCAAGATGATTGGGGTAGAATATCCATAAGTCGAATTTCCATAACCGAATATCCATAAGTCGAATATCCATAAGTCCAATATCCATAAGTGAATATCCATGACTCGAATATCCATAAGTACGAATATCCGTAAGTGAGTACACAGTAGAAATGAGTGCCAGAAATGGCGAGAGGTAGAGGAAAAGTGAGTATAGAGGGAACCCAAACAAACTCACGTATCTCTACCTCCTGCCATTTCTGCCACTCATTTCTACTCTATCCTCACTTATGGATGTTCGACTTATGAATATTCATACTTATGGATATTCGTACTTATGGATATTCGACTCATGGATATTCGACTTATGGATATTCGACTTATTGGTATTCGACTTATGGATATTCGACTTATGGATATTCGACTTATGGATATTCGACTTATGGATATTCAACTTATGGATATTCGGACTTATTGATATTCGACTTATGGATATTCGGACTTATGGATATTCGTACTTATCGATATTCGACTTATGGATATTCGTACTTATGGATATCCATACTTATGGATTTTCACTTATGGATATTCGACGACAGTGACTTAAGATGTCAATCTTGCCGTGTCAAGATATATAGTTTCGAGATAATCGCGTTCAAACTCGGCCGATCGCGGTAAACCCGACACACACTTCCACTAAAATAGGTGTAACTTCGTCAATTTTTCGAATTTCAGGGTCCGCTTGATTCTTGAAAGTTCACACTATAACAATATGCAAAAAAAAAACGATTTTTTTAAGTTTCCAGAGAGGGATACCCCTTAAACTAGCTACCGTACCGCGTGAAAACTCCTCGACTGATTTTTACCGTTGCCCAGCTCGCTGTCCCGAAAAGAAACTCAGCCGTGTCGCATCGAGATGCGATGATCGGGCAGCTGTGAAACGGAGGAAAAAGTCGTCGGCGATGATCATTTGTCATGCGATGACAGACGCGTGATAATAAGGTGACAGCTCACAAGACAAGGCATTGACGTTACATGGTGACGTTCCTCGTGAGAGGCCTCATCACTCCATCCAAATCAGGTCGACACGAATAAACCTTACGGTTTAAGGGATCATCCCACTTTATCAACTTAAAAAATCAAGTTTTTTTTGATAGATTTCGAAAATAGACCACATAAAAAATGTTGGGTCGAAATTTCATAAAGATCGGAGTGGTCTGAGTATTATTTTTCGAGTTTATTTGAGCGCGCTCTCCGGCGTGCTCTTACTCGAGCGCGAACTTTAAACGCGTTCTTCTCAAAACCACTTTTTCCTTGCTTCGTTGATTTTTTCTCCGGTACTACTGAACTGATCTTTACGAAATTTCAACTACATATTCGTCACATGTATGGCTACTGCTGGAACTAGAATTATTTGAAAACTTTCGCAGTTTTTTTCTCACTATTTTTTTATTTTTCAATTTTTCTTTTTGATTCTTTTTGGTTTGATTGTGAAAATATGTTTGATTTTTTTGCTTCACATCACCTGTCCGGGACTTAGGACTTCCGAAACCGACGAAGGTCATCGCCCGCGCATGTCATACGTGGCTCCTCCCACTCCCACCACCATGTTTTGTCAAACTTTAAAAAATATTTTGATGTTCAATAAAAACCGCTTAGTCAACATACCAAATATCAATATTCTGTATTTAATACTTTTCGCATAAAAAATTGGTGAAAAATCGAACATTTTTTGGCCCAACAAGGCAGAACCTTCCCTTAAAGAAAATGCGCACAAAGCGGAGTTCCAAATCGAAACCGAAAATAAATAATCGACGATTCAATGACGCCTTGATTCGGAAGATTCTTGGCCGAGATGGGGAAAAAATTCGAATTAAAATGTTTTTTTTTTACAAGCCCACATCATTGTATTTTTACCCCCTGACGACAAATTCATAATTAATTTCCCCCTCAAGCTTGCTATCGGGCACAATTTGCAAACGTTAATTTCGTCCCCCTAAAAATCTCATCCATTACGTTCAGTTTAATGCACCCTTATGAGTGTGGGGTGAAGAAGGTAAACATAAAGGGGTGGTTTGTCCCTCAATTTTTTTTAATCAACTCAAAAATGCTTTCTGATCGCTTTGCATGAAAATAATTCTTGTTTTCGTTTCACTGAAATCGGTAGGTTGCTTGCGGGTCAAACTGCAAAATCGGGCCGTGTCATGTTTCACCGTAAGGGGTGGTTTCGCCCCTTAAAACAGTTTTTTCACTGATTAAAAAAAAATAGGTATCCAATAGTTTTTAATGCTCTACCATACACAGGAATTTCAACAAAATTGACGGCGGACACCACAGCGATTTTCCTTGTCAGTAGGTATTGGATTATAAAAGCGCAAAATGCGCAGTTGTTTGTAAAAAAATATATTTTTCTGCTTTGTTTCTACCTTTTTTAGTTAATATTAAAGCTGTAAAGAAATTTTGTAAAGATGAAAAAATTACACACGAAGCACCTCTTAATGCCTTAGGCCACAGTATCGGGCTTAAAATCATGTGCGAATATAACAATTTTTTTCGTATGAAAAAGTGATTCACTCATAAAATTAATTACGCCTCTATTTAGTATGAATATCAAGCTGTTAGAATATATTTTTTTTTTCGCTGTACAAAATGAACGACTGCTCGGAACTTTTCGAAATAGATTTTTTCCAATTGGCGTGACGAATAACTTCAACAATTTTCACTCGGTTTACTTCAAATTTAAAAGTTATGTTCCTTATTGCATTTCGCAGAGAAGTACGTAGGGAATTTCTGATTAATCGAAAACTTTTCATTTTATGAGCAGTTTATGACCAGTTATAACGAATTTTTTTCACTGAAAATTCATTTCTAAAGTTCAAATACCTACAACTTTTGAATAAAACAATATTTTTTTAATTCCGTACGTACTTCTCTAGATATTCTAATGTAGATTGACGAGAATTTTTGTTTTTTGTTCTGGGTAAAAAATTGTGGATGCTAAATGTCACGACGCGGAGCGCCTAAAAAAAGATAACAAAAGAAAATATTAGTAGTCGGCCATTTTGTACATCGAAAAAAATAGGTTTTCTAAGAGCTTGATATTCATACTAAATAGATGTGTAATTAATTTTATGAGTGAATCATTTTTCATGCGAAACAAAAATTGTTAAATTCGCACATGATTTTATACCTGTTACTGTGGCCTAAGGCCTTCCTCTAGTTTCTCGGCTGTTTTTTTACGGCTTTTTCAATAATTTTTTACGGGCAAAGCATCGAAATAATCAATCTCATTGTTTTTGCATAATCTTTATTAACATTTAAATAAGCTTTACAAATTTTTTGAAGTCAAAATATATAATAGAATAAACGTTATAGTGGCCGACAGGAAGACATCAAGTAAAAGAGGTGCTTGACGGTGACCAAGGTTGCGGCTATTCTGCTTATCTGAAATCAAAAAACCAAACGGCATTTTAATCTTCATATTTAAGACTAGCGATTGAACTAGAGTGAATTCTAAATTACAAAAATTGAGTTTTTATACCCTTTTGAAAATTACATTCTATTTTTTACTCATTTTTTCTTAAGTTTTTCGTTCGTACAAAAAAAAACTACCGAAGCAATCATGATAATCCTAGTTCAATCGCTGGCTTATAACGTATTAAAGATGCTGTATAAATTTTAACAAGATCGGTGCAGTAGTTTCTGAAATATCGTGGTCACCGTTTCGAAAAATAGTGTTTCGAGAAAAACGCGTTTGAAAGTATACCTGCTCCGTATACCTGCTCCGTTCCAGGGCCGTAACTTGTGAACCACTTCGAATATCGAAAAATCCTTTGGCACACATTTTCTACACATGTTGTAGATGTGATTTATGAAAAACAAAAAAAATCGATTTTTTCGACCCGAGAAACTAGGGGACCGCCTTAACGTTTTATTACGCGTATAGAAGATATATACATGGATGGATCAAACAAACAAATGGATGAGCAGCAAATGGTTGAACGATTGAGTACACAAAAAAAAATACTACGTGCAACTCACATTGCTACCGGATCAGTATAATCGAATTATTTACACGCATGTTCATCTTTGCCTCCCGGTGCCTCGTTCGTTAGCCAATAAAGAATTTTATTATTTTCACCTCCGCGCAGGGAAGTCAATAAATCACTGTCAGCTCTGATTATCACGTTACCATGCTTTTCGATTAAATCTACCGTGGTAGTAATAGGCCTCGAGGTGTTAAGCTGTTGAGTAATCGTCCTTCCGTGTATATCCCTTTATCGTGGCCCTCGCGGAGCGGCATCCCGTGAAAGCAGGAGAGTCAAGGAGGGAGAATAAAATGACACCAACTATCCAATTGACTTTGCCAATTCCCGGTCTCGCGACCCCCTCCTGGCGACCAGAGCTCCATTTTTTTCCGCCTGCTAAAAATTCATATCACTTTGATACATTTTTTTTTATCAAGACGACCAACACATGGAGATAACTCTTTATCCAGGCGCCAATTAAATTAATTTCTCCCACCTGGTCCTGACTCCATTTTTGCCGATCCGGCGACGGAAAATTATAATTGCTCGGAATAAATGGCATTGAATGTGGTTGAAGAGCAGGTTCAAAATAGCATGAATGGAGAAGACGAAATATTTCGATTTCTGGACGCGAGGCAAAAAAATAAAACGATAACGGAAAATACACGCAAAAGAAACTTGGGGAATTACGTGAATAAAGAACCTCGTATAGTGATTTTTGGATTCAAGCGAGGATAAAAATAAGCAGATATTTGGAGATTACGTGAAAAAGAAAGATTGGAAACTACGTGGAAAAAACATCGTATTGTGATTTTTTAAATTAAGCGAGGCGAAAAATCAGAGAATCGTTGGAAATTAAAATAAAAAATTACGTAAAGAAAACACTTCTATTGCGATTTGTTAAATTACGTGAGGCCGAAAATAAGAGGATCATTAGGAATTGCGCGAAAAAGGCATATTGGAAATTACATAAAAAAATCTACAGATATTACACAAAGTGCAACTATCTCATGGCATTGAAAATGTAATCAGACATTTCGGGTAATAAAAAACAGGTACATGTGAAATCTATCCATCCATCCATCGATCTATCCAAAATTCTCTTAGTGCGATTTTTGCATCAACCCTCCGCATAAAATAAGAGGATCGTTGGACAGTTCACGTAAAAAGCAGATCGGGAATTACACGATAAAAATTGCAATTTTAACTTACGCGAGGCAAAAAAATAAGAGGATCTTCGGAAATTACAGGAAAAGAGAATATTAAAAATAACGTGAAAAAAAATCGCATTGCGATTTTTAAACTCCCGCGAGGCAAAAAATGAGAGTATCTTTGGAAATCACACGAAAAAAGAACATTGCAAATGACGTTTAAAAAACCCATACTACGGTTTTCGACCAAACGCGAGTCAGAAAAAACGAAAATTGGACATTACACGAAAATATTCGAAATTCCGTCGAAAAAAGCTTCTATTCAGATTTTGAACCTTACGCGCGGCAAAAAAAAACTTGAACAACAAATTGTCGACGCAGGTTCGAGGTGTGTGCACGCAAAATTAAAACGGGAAGTCACGGCGGCACAATTGGTGACCCGCGATGACCGTTCTTTGTGCACCATCATTTTTTGCACCGCAGCGGCAAAAAATTCCCGTTTGACTCTGTGCGGTGAGATGGGCGTCACGTGATAAAGCAAAAAAAAAAAGGTTCGAACGTGTGGCACGAGAGGAATGCTCGTTGTCTCCAAAATAACGATTGCCCGGACAAAAGGAAAACAGATTCCTATCTCAAAAGGCATCCTCGCTATTCTCGTGGACCGCGGTCTCGAAACTCTCTCGCGCGACTTGCCCCTTTGATGTCTTCCTTTCTTTTTTCCCTCGTACCACATTTTTTTCTCCTTTTTTCGTCAATCTTTTGCCCTCCAGCAGCTTTCTGGTGCGTGACATTTTGAATGAACGAGTGTGATTTCCTCTTAAATAACAACAACAATACCAATGATCATAATAATAATAAATTATATATAATAATTATATGTTATATATATTATAATAATTATAAATAATTCAAAACACTAGAAACGTGTTCCCCTCGAGGCGTCACGTGAATATAAAAAATAAAAATGCAAGCGAAAAATGCCGCGCAACACTAAATCTCGAGTTGAATAATCCTGAAAAATGTTCGTCAACGAGAGTCTCGAGACTGTCTCAAACAATTCGATTTCTGTTTCTCACGAGGATGACGGTAATATACTCGTGAGATGAATACTTAAACGGTAACTCAAAAATGTCTGCGTATGCATAGCAAATAAGAAGTGTCTAGAAAGCAGGATCAACTTCGTCCCTCCTCGTTCATAATATCGCACAGCTATTCGGAGCCTTCTTCATTAATCTTTCGCTCGCTTTAACTGTATATTCGTTACCTATGTCGAGACTTTAAAAATGTTTAGCACTGCAAGTAATGGCGTGTGTCGTTAAGTAAGGCGGTGATAAATTGTGCCCCGAACAAACCTCGGAGTGTCTCTGTCCCTCCGCAACATCTTTAGCTAGCAATAAGATTGCGCAATATCTTCCCTGCCATATTGAAAGAAAAATAAACGTCAAACGTCCGGCATCAACATTTTGGAGCATTAATTGGATTTTTGCCGACATTTGTTCCCATCAGCTGAATTACTGTATTGCAATCAAAAAGTAAACCTACTAATCACGAAAGCTTTGAGTACGAATAACCCAATGAAAAATAATTTTCCTTGTAAGAATAACCTTGTACGAAGTACGAATAACCTTGAAAAATCATTTAAAAATCAGTATTATCAGCCCGGATGCAAAAAACCCTGACGAGAATCTAAAGGGTGCAGATCCCTTTATGACTTGAGAGGGAAGATGCCTTTAGGCGAGGAAAAGGTTGCTGATTTTCATAATTTTTTTACAGGAAAGATTTCTTTACTAGTTTTGAGACTTAGGGTATAATTTATTACTACTTTTAGGTGT
>OX101784.1:45304241-45311741 GCA_944452715.1 Ophion slaviceki
GAGAGAGAGAGGCCGGCGGGCGATCGAGCTCATTGTGGGAAGCTCGCGATGGATGGGAGAGAAAAGAGAAAGAGAGAACGGAGAGACTCGCTACGCTCGGTCTCGTGTTCACTTCGTAATAGTGCTCGAATAGAGATTTTATGAAATGGTCGAGGCATAAAAGGCCAGAACGGAAACTATGTGCGACGAAACGCGTAATGGAAAAACAGAATTCCACCTATGGACAAAAAAACAAATCTTTTTTGTGTGCTTTCCTCGTTACAATAATTTATTAAATCGCATCAATTATTTGGACAAATGACGCCAATCATTTTTATTGCCAGCTTCGTTGAATTTACGGTCTCCGTTCTGCGTATGGGAGTTTCCTGTGAAGGTTTTTCAACCGCGCAGCCTGAGAATACCTTCACCCAAAGTCAGTGCAACTTTTGAGGGAGACTACCAGACTAGAGCTCCGAAAAAGGTGACTTTCGACATTTTTTACGGATATCCAGTTGATAGAATGAAAATTTCGTCCAGTGGCCCTTGTTCGACATATATTCGAGTATCTTTACAAATTTTTTCACATCATTTTGTAACCAAATGGCTACGTTGAAGTTGGCTGAAGCGAATTACCTTTGGCTGATTGTGTCCTGCGGCCGGCAACGTTACATCGCCAGCTCTTCACCGACTTGGACTTTTTTTTGAAACCTGATTACAATATTTCATACCGATGTACGTAGGGGATTTTTCGCATATTGAAAACGTTTCCAGGAAAATATTGGTTTTGGCGATTTCTTTTTACCGGAAACAATTTTTAAAAAACACATTCATCATTCAACCCAAAATTTATATTTTTCGATTTTTCTATGTACTTCGAAGGCAAATTTGATCTAGAACTCGAATTATTTTGGCTTTTCGTTCCAGGCAAAAAAACGGAAATGAACTATTGCCGACGGCAGGACACTCCGACAAAGATGACTCGCTTCATCCAGCTTTAGCGTCGCCAAATTTTTGCAAAACCTTGTGAACATTTTTTTCAAAGATGCTCGAAGATATGAAGAATAAAGGCCACTGAACGAAATTTTCATTCCATCAACTTGGTATTCATTAAAAAACCGTTGAAATTCACTATCTTTCCAGGCTCGAAACTGGCAGTCGCTTAAGTTTTGGATTTTCTTCATTTCGCGTCAAAAACGAAGATTTCTTACCTTCGTAGAGATGTATTGAAAGGAAATATGCGATGAGATACTAAAAAACAATTTATTGTTTATAACAAACCCAAAACCAAGAGTACAACAATTTTGAAATTATGCAAACCTGATTGCTGAGCCTCACGGAGGCTTAAAAGAAAACATTGAATTAGCGGAGGCTCAACATTTCGTTGTCTTAATTATCCAGGTCCGCTGTAGCAGCAATTATGTCCGAATCATAAGGTCGCACTAGAACTCGAATTGTTTTGTTTTTTCGTACAGGGTAAAAAACTGAAGGCGAACTCTTACCGGCCGCACTACACCATCAGACAAAAATGACTCGCTTCAACCCCCTACAGCGCCACCACTTTCTTACAAAATCGTGTGAAAAAATTTGTAAAGATACCCGAAGATATGTACAACAAAGGCCACGGAACGGATTTTTCATTCTATCAACTTGGTTTCCATAAAAAATTGTCGAAATTCACCTTTCAATTGTCCTCATTCGGCCGCTTAGTAGTCAGGCCAGTGCACGGCTAACCGCTCGTCCATGCAAGTATTGTTCGACGCCATTGCTTCTCTTCATATCTCTTCAGCTCTCTGTAAAAAGTGCACGCCTATGAAATGTGCCTTTTCATCGTTCTATCTGCATGATACTTTTACAGAACTGTCTGCGTACAATACAATCTATCAGACACTATCAAACATAGGTAACTCGCTTCGTCCCGCTTCAGCGCCTCCACTTTCTTACAAAATCTTGTGAAAAAATGCATAAAGATACCCGAATATATGTAGAACAAAGGCCACTGAACGCAATTTTCATTCTATCAACTGGGTATCCATAAAAAATTGTCGAAATTCACCTTTCAATTCTCCCCTTTCGACTGCTTAGTAGTCGGGCCAGTGCACGGCTAACCTCTCGCCCATCCAAGTATTGGTCGACGCCATTGCTTCTCGCCGTATCTCTTCACCTCTTTGTAAAAAGTGCACGACTATGAAATCTGCCTTTTCATCGTTCTATCTGCACCATTCTTTTACAGAACTCCCTGCGTACAATACAATCTATCAGACACCATCAGACATAGGTTCGCTTCATCCCGCTTCAGCGCCTACACTTTCTTACAAAATCTTGTGAAAAAATGCATAAAGATACCCGAAGATATGTAGAATAAAGGCCACGGAACAGATTTTCCATTCCATCACCTGGGTATCCATAAAAAATTGTCGAAATGTATCTTTCAATTATCCTCATTCGGCCGCTCAGTAGTCAGGCCAGTGCACGGCTAACCTCTCGCCCATCCAAGTATTGGTCGACGCCATTGCTTCTCGCCGTATCTCGTCAGCTCTTTGTAAAAAGTGCACGCCTGTGAAATATGCCTTTTCATCGTTCTATCTGCATGATACTTTTACAGGACTCTCTGCGTAGAATACAATGGGCATTCTCGAGGCGTGGGCGTCCTACACGCCTGTCATCCTGCTCCACCTGATTTCAAATGAAAGTCGAAATCGAGAGTGTTTTCACAGTCGGAGCGGAGCAGCTCACTCATCGGCCAAAATCAAACAATCACATTGTACCGCAATGATTTATGCGATTTAAATCTTCAATACGTAAGGGGCCGCAAATATAATAAAAGAAGAGAAAATCAATGGTCGAAACCTCGCACGAGTACTTTTCTTTATTGCTGTAATTCCATAATGAGCTCGATCGCTCGTGCTCCATCCCGCTCATCAAGGAAATAAATTCACTGCGTCCAAACCATTAATTTTCCACACATGAAAATAAAGTAACTCAACATAATGAACGTATCGATATGCACTGCCTCGAATTCCTTCTTATTACTCAACCCCCCCCCCCCCGGACAGGAATTTTCGATACGCGGTTCGATTATCGAGAATGAGAAAACTCGTTATCGTTCTGGAAAAATGATCGCCTCGTCTCATTACTACTCATAAGTCTGTCTCTCTTGTTGTTTGAACAGAGCACCAGAGAGTGAAGAACTCTCGGGCACACGTTGGTACTCGATGGAATTATAAATTGCTTGGAAATGAGTAAAATGATCGATCAGAGTGAATGAGCAGTGGCCTATTGGCTCGTGCTCGGTACACACTCTCAAAGAATTTCATTCACATAGTGGAATTGAGTACCTACTTAACGTGTGCGTTTACATATATTTCCGTACGTTCGTGCAAAACAGCTCTGATATACAAGGTGTCCATAATTTGGACTTTATCACGAGAGGTCGATGAACCGTTTCGCAAGTTGAGAACATTTTTAAAGTACTTGGTAAATGTTGAACTAGTAGACAAATGTCGATACAGCAGGAAAAGAATATCACGTAGAAATAATTATAGGCGAGTGCAACGGAAACGTAATTTCAATGGGCGGTTTTAGAAAAAAAGCAGCATTCCGAGGGACAATTAGATGTGAAAAAATTGACGTTGCCTTTATGTTTTGAGTTTTACGACTTCGGAAAATGTAGCGACCGTATACTGGTGTGTGTGTGTGTATACAGGGTGTCAATTATAAAGTGGCTAAGTGTTTTTAAGGGCCTTGCGCGGAAATTCGGCGACCGAGAAAAATCACGATATTCAGTGACACTTCAAGTGCTCTTTGAAAAAAAATTAACCGTACTTTTGTGACGAGTAGTATTTGCCGAAAAAAATGAGCAATCTACTAAAGAATAAAAACTCCAATTTGAGTTCAGCAGGAAGACGACAGTTAAATTGCGAATACGATACACTTCTAAAAAGCTTTTTTTATGTATCCTTCATGTATTCAATTAAAATGTACTTTGATAATTTTTTCTAGATTACGGGATACACCGAAAGTCATTAGGAGGGTTTCGTAGTCGGAATTTTATTGTCTTCATTTCTCTGTACTCAGAATGATATTGCGATTTTTTTTCCAGCATACTCGATGTTTTCTGACAAATACTAATCATCTGAAAAAAATAGTCCATTTTTTTCGGTAAGGACTCGAAAAACCATTGAAAATTATATTTTTCTCAGTAGCAACATCTGCGTGCTCCATTCTAAAACACATGACAACCTTATAATTGTCACCCTGTATATATATGGTTGAGAAGTACCCGTAGTGACCGCGAGTGTGTAATAAGTAGGTAAAAAGCATGCGCTCCATGAATTACATGTTCGTCTCTGGAGGTTCACGACGGAAAAGACGATAGAACCGCTTGTAATCGAAGTCCCGGTACAAACTTGCGCATACTGGCTGCTAAGCACGCAGGTTTTATATATATATATATATATATATATATATATATATATGTATGTATGTATATATATATATATATGTGTGTATATATATACAGTCGAACCTCGATATAACGAAGATTTGTCCATTCCCTTCCGACAGACAACCAAAACCTTAATACAACAACGTAATCATATGCATGATACTCTAATTGATAATTGCTTGTAAAAATAGCTCTAATTAAAACATTTCTTTCTTTAAAACATATCCCCATATTTATAGTACTAAGATATTTTTTTTAAAGAACATTTTAAGGAGCAAAGAAAGACTTCGATATAATGAACTTCCCTAGAGATTCCTTATATCGAGGTTCGACTGTATATATAAATTAATATATATATATATATATATATATATATATATATATGTGTGTTTAAGTGGAGATAAGCTTGTAATACATATACACAGTACATGTTCTGTGTACTATTGAATGAGGTAACATTACCGAGCAACAACCGGTCGCTCAACGCGGAAGTCATATGCGTGTCCCTTCCTCCATGCTTCGGATGCATGTGCATATGTAGATACATCGCGTCTAAATGTGGGCTCGACCATACCGAAGATATAAAATAACGAACGAGAATTAACAAAATGAATAAAATCAGGCCCGCACTCCCTGTCTTTAAAAACGTTAAACAAATTCTCTTTAGGAGAATTTATAATTTTTAATTCAACGAAAATTTAAAGAAAATAAAAAATACCTGCTTTGAGTGATTTTTTCTTACTGTTCCTTATAACTGATCAGGGCGTAAGTGAAAACTTAATTTATGATTTAGAAAAAATAGGACGAAAAATTAATAGAATAAAATCAGTAAAAATTAAACAAATTAATTGCGGTCAATTTTGCTGTTTATTCAATGAAAAATTCGTTCTTCGTAGAATAAATTCAACCTCTAATCATTCTCATAATTTAGTAGGATAAATTCAGAGTCGCACGTCTTCTCATGGTTTTAAATGCTTCACAAAAATTTTTTCAGGACAATTCGACATTTTTCATTGCACGAAAATTGAACAAAAAGGAAGCACGCCCACTTTGTTGTTGTTTGCTGACTTTTTCCTATAACTAATGAGGGCGCAAATAAAAAAGTGATTCATAATTTCCAAAAAAATGATGAAAAAATTAATTGAAACGATAAATAGAATAAACGAAATAAATTAAATTCGTAAAAATTTACTCTTTATTCGAACAAAAATTAGCGTTTTACCCCATAAAAAATTTGCACTTTACTCGAACAATAATTTGTTCTTCGTTCGATCCAAATACACTTCCTCACTATAAAAGATCCAAATGTATTCTTTTTTATCTTTCTTATTTTTATTTTTTTGTTTCGTTCTTCCCTTAATATTTGAGCGGAACAGCGCGGGCGGGGAAAGGGTGGGGGGTGGACAAAAAATAAACGGAGAGTGCAAGGACCGATCGGCGCGTACGCACGTAGTCGAGAGAGAAGAAAGATTGACGTTACGAGCGAAAGTAATAAGAAATTGGAAGATGGCGAATTATCCGGAGATTTATTATCGGTCAGCGGGATTTAAGCCTGCGATAGAGGGCTTCGGTTGTGCGTGTAATTGGTTTCATTAGACTGTCGAGCGATGCCCGCGCTTCGATGCTCGCGCTCGCGACTTCAAACCGAGTTGCGCAATCTCATCGCGAGCGCTCTCCTTGTCGTGCGCGCCCTGAATGTTTCTCGAATTACTCCCGCCCCGTCTCTATACCGGAAATGCGTATGCGAGGAGATCGTACCGATGCCCCCTTGGCCTCGGCATCCTTGTAGTAACATATTGACGTACGATTGACGGGATCGAATAGGGAGGGGGGTCAAGAATAACATTTCGCTTGGTTGGTATTTGAAAATGAATCGATAAAAAAATGCGTCCGGATATATTTACCGAAGTGTTTGTGAACGTAAAAAAGAAAAGGTACATTTAAGGGGATGTACCAGTGTGACACTTTTAAAAAATCGATTTTTTTGCCTATTTTGACCGTTTATACTTTCAAGAATATGAGATGAGATTTTTATACTTTCAAGAATATGAAATGAGATTTTTTAAATTTGTTGACATTGTAACTCAAAGGGCAATTATCCGATTGACTTGAAAATTTGAACTGAGTACTCTTGAGTATATTTACTCTACAATGATGTAGGATATTTTTGATTGGATGAAAATTGACGATTTGGCATTGAAAAAGACCATTTTATAGACAAGAAAACAGACTTTTTTCATAACTACGCAATTTTGTTAGATTTTGATATTTTTCGAAAATCCTACGTCTTTGTACCGGAAATATCTTCCAGTTTAACGACATTTTTTCCTTTTTCGGTTTCAGCTACTCAATCGGCCGGAATCATGTCAGTCGTGGAGGAACTTTTTTTTTGGCGCCTCCGAAGGCAGCGCATAAGTCGCTTGGATCTCAATATTTTTCTATGAAAAATTTATGTAATATAGGTCAAATATAGCCAAACATATACTTAATTTTCTGAAACATTTAATTGAGTACTTTTCTTCCAAAAAATCCCGAAAATTACCCAAATTTTCAGCGGTCACACTGGTATAGCCCCTTAAATATTTCCTTATTTCAATTTGATTCGAGATTATAAAAGGATATTTCGAACTTGTTACATCTATGGGATATTGGCTGTGAGCAATTTCGCATCAATGTGATTTTGGGGACAGGACGGTCTGAGCAATGATCTTTGTATACATTTGCCTACATATCTCCAAAGGTAATATTGAAGAAATTAAAGTAAAAAAAATTTAATCCACGTTTTTAAAACGGACTAAAAAGTATAAAATAATTTCGCCTAGCCCCATACAGATTTAGAACCCAATACAGATCCCTAACCGCATACAGATTGTCCTGAAAATTTGTGATTGTGAATTTTTAATAGCTATGAAAATACTTGTAAGATTTAAAACGAAAAACGTGGGGCGCATGTAATAGATAACTGATGCATGAATAGCTCACCTAGAAACACTAACAATTTCATTACACTGCAAATGATATGAACTGTTGTGTGAGTCAACGACAGCTACTCCCTACACTCCTTACGATTATCTATA
>OX101784.1:45316741-45331741 GCA_944452715.1 Ophion slaviceki
TAACAGCCAAAAAATGTAATAAAACATACCCTAAGTCTAAAAAATGGCGAAGAAATCTTTGTTTAAAAAAAATCGTGAAAATCTGCCATTTTTCCTCGCCTACTTCCCCCCTTAACATGGAAGATCGGAGGCGCCGCACACCGATCATGCGTCCGCCACCGGCTCCAAGATATTTTGGACGCCAATTAGAAAAATCGGCAAGGGCGATCAATCGTCATCAAAAGGAAAGGAGTCTTGGCAGCAATTTG
Organism: Ophion slaviceki; assembly: GCA_944452715.1. Classification (NCBI taxonomy): domain Eukaryota; kingdom Metazoa; phylum Arthropoda; class Insecta; order Hymenoptera; family Ichneumonidae; genus Ophion; species Ophion slaviceki. Next base: position 45,316,990 of record OX101784.1, read on the forward strand.
CACAAATACGTGGCACTTTGAAGTATCAAAACTCACTATCGTAGCTGTTTTTTTCAGGTCATACGTACAAGATTACGATCTCACGGGGATTGTGATTGCTACACTGAAAGTCCGGTATCCAAATCGATAGAGATTCCAATCAGCTCCGGGTTGGATCAGGTGCAGTCGGGCGAAACGAGTGTGTTGTACCCAGAGAAGATGATGAGGAAAAGATACCTCGTGTATCACGTTCCCGAAGAAAAGAAAAAGGAAAAATTATTCGCGCACGGAGAGAAGGAAGTACTCTGATCGAGACGGAAGTCCTCAGCACAAATCGTCATCATACACTTTCCTGCTGAATTAAATGGATGAGAACGTGCGAGAAATTTCCTCGCGATAAAATTTTACACTTGCATGATGCTGCAGGTGAGAAAAGAAATATGGACGACAAAAAAATCGTAACTTTTCCCGCCGAACTTATCACGTATTGTTCCAGGCCAATCTGATGGATCCTATCACGAATTTCAGTCTCGCTTATTCTTTTGTTCGGATGGGAAACTCCGTTATTACTTTCTCCTCTCGTTCTTGAACACTGTAATATCGTTTAAGTATTTTCTCTCACCTTTCGTACCGTAGTCAGATGATTTTGCGGAATAATTTATGTACTACGGGTATCGATGGAAAAAATTGTGTAAATGCATTGCACGAATGAAAGAACCACTTTTCAGCACTTGGGAAATGAGATCTTACTGATATTGGAAAATTGCAGTAGCTATATGCGTTTTCTTTTTTTCGTCATAACATCTTACTAATATTGAAAAATTGTAATGGCTGTATGTGTAGTCTCCATTTGAGAATACAATTTTACAATTTTTTTCCACACAAAAATCTTACTAAAATTGGAAAATTGTAATGGCTGTTTGTTCATGTTTTTCGGGATGAAATCAGCATCCCAACCCCCCTGGCTGATAGGGTTGAGATGCTGAGACGATATCTATGATTTATGGAAATTTTGTATGCTTGACTGAGCAGAGTGGTGGGGAAACGGGCAGAGCTTTTTCCTCAACTTTTCGTGTGTAAAAATAAACGCTTCCAGATTTTCCCTGCACTTTGTTCCAACTCGGTCCGTCAAGGAAAATCTGACAAAATACAAATTTTGTTTTAAAAGAACTGTGGCACACTTTTCCTTCGAGAATTTTTAAGGAAGTAGCGAATACTCAATTTAAAACTGTTTTATTAGCTTTAATCACTATCTAGTTTAATTTTCTGTTTTTTTTTCTGAATGTGCCTATGAGTATGTATGAAACTTTTTTTAATTTATATAAATAACTTTTTTATAATACACGAAAACGTGTTTTCCGCAATAGCTATGGTATAAACCCCTTAAGGGGTCTGGATAAACTTGGGACCCAAAAAACAGGTCGATTTTCAACATTTCTTTCTGTTGAGATTATTGGGATGACAAGGTCGGAATTTTACAAACAAAAATTAAAAAATTAACTTTAGTATAATAATTAAACTTTATAAAGTAAAAAATGACAAGGTGCAGAAAAAAGTTCGATCTGCCAACAAAAAACACCTTTAATCAATTATTAAAACCCAATCAATCTAATCAATTATTAAAATTATTAAATATAATTATAAAAACCCAAACATCTTTAATCAATTAGTAACAAACACATGAGCGTTAAAAAATCGTCGTAAGTCGGTGAATTTTTGGAGTTTTAAATTAAAGTCAAGACCCTAGAATATAAAATTATGCAATAAAAAAATAGATTTTTTGTAATTGAAAGTTTATACAGACTTCTTGAGGGGTTATGCCCAGTTGTAAAAGTCGAAAAATCACATTTATCAAAACTAATATATTTTGACAGTGCAGCATCTTATATATGTTCCCTAAAAGTTTCAAAGTGATCGGATCAAAATTGACAGATTTATAGGCTGTTACGTTGACGCGCGTCGGAACGCTCGGCGCATCGTTCGAAACTTTAAACGCGTTTTTCTCGAAAATACCTCTTCAAAGTCGTAGAGCAAAATATTTCAAAAATTACTGCATCGACATTTCGGACATTTTTGGGGCTTTTTCTAGATGGAAAAATATGGTATTTAATCAAAGAATTTTTTTCCGATGTATACTTTCGATTTGATGAACGAAGAATGCCCATTTTTTGCAATAATCAAGCTTCACTTTGAAACCGTGCCATTTTTTAAATTTGATCTTCCTAAAATTAATTAAATTAATCATAGAATAAACTAATATACCAACAAAATCTGTTTGATATTTTTATGTTAGATTCTCTACTGCAGAAGGGCATTGCCGGATATCAGCTGTAAATCAATAATAATTGAATATTTTCACACAAAAAAATTGGAGAGTGTTCTTCAGAAGATACTTTTTAAAAACCCTAATTTTTGTAGAAATACATCACGATTTTCTTTTAAAAAATCCAAAAAGGAGCTGTTTTTGACTGTTGCTGAAGGGGTCTTCTCACTTTAGAGGCTGAAAAAGGCTATTTTCATGAATTTTTTTGATAGGTTTATATTATAGATATTGATATAAATGGTGTTACACTTAATAAATACACTTTCGAAATACATTTTTTTAAATTTTATTCATTTCAGTCACTATTTATAGACGAAGACGGCAGTTAAAAAAAGTCCCAAAAAATTGTAGGTCTGCGCTGTTGATGAAATCTCGAAGATGGATCATCCGAAACAAAAAAATCAAACGGTTTTAGATTCAGTATGTTAATGGCTGTATCGCGTATCATACGATTTTTTATATATGCAAAAATAACAAAATGGCGGACATTTTTCGTAAAAACAAAACAAACGTGTTTTTTTCACCGTTTTTGGCAGAAAACGTAAATATCAAAATTTAAAAAATCTTTGATATGCGTTATAGCTATAGTTGTAAAGAATATGTGGTTAAAATTTCATAAGGATCGGTTCAGTAGTTTCGAAGATTTTATCAACAAGCCGTCGAAAAACGTTGGTTCGAGAAAAACGCGTTTAAAGTTTGTTTGGGTTACATAAATACATAAAAAACTTTTTTTCAATGTATTTCGAAAGTGTATTTGTTAAGTGTAACAGCTTTTATATCCTTATCTATAATATAAACCTATCAAAAAAATTCACGAAAATAGCCTTTTTAGCGTCTAAAGTGAGAAGACCCCTAAATTTACTTAATATGACTAAATATTACTCAACATGGCTAAAATCCATCCCCAAGCCAGTGTTCACAATTATTCGAAATTCCTCGTGACTTCTACATGCCCAAAACAAATAATACGCTATGAAAACTTCCACCCGATGCGAACGCGATAAAAGTTCATGCCTGAATTCCCGAAATATCGATGCGAAGTCCCATCGCACCCCATATTCGATTTTTTCTCTACTCAAACGCATTTTTTTTCTTTTTCGTGTCAATTGAAAAGAGACTTCCAGTCTTTGCCAACTGTATCATGGGATGTGTAAGCGCAATAAAAAAGTTCACGTCGAACTCCTACGTCTCGCGGATACACACCTGATATAGAGCGAGTAGATCGTTGACCACGTATACAGAGGCGCGATTCTAATCGTTGAATTCAGCATCAGGTGCGTTCTAGCGAAATACACACTCGTGACTAGTTCACCCAGATACGAGAGTATGCACACACGCTTGAGTAATAAAATAAGATATATAAAAGTATTATAGTTCAACCGCGGCCTCCGATCCTTTACCTACGTGTGTTTACGTCGAACGTGTTTGTTACACGTTCAGCTCACTCGCGATACAACACGCATGAGTTAAGATACAGCGAAGGAGTGTGCAATGCAACTTGTAGAGTTCCTTTCCATTCGCACCGTAGTCCAAACTACGCCGATATCATCTCGCTATCGGATCCGTTGCGCGTGACCAGGAAAACTCGATCGAACCTTCTTTTTTTCCTTTCGTTCCTCTGTCATGGCCCATAAACGTCGTTTTAACGGCCCGCAAATATTACTCGGTCAAAACGACGTTTCCTGGACGGTGTGCCGCGATATCCGCGATACAAAAGCCATTGCGGTGCGATGCGAAATGCAAGAAGTGGATAGGAACGTGGGATGAAGGATGGAGAGAGTCCGGTCGTCGGTACTCGGGGAATGCCGTCAATTTAGCCAGAGTTGAACAAAAAACCCACCGTTCCGTTTTGCCCCACATGCAAAAATCGGGGGTCACGAGTTTTCATTGCACTCGGGGCAAGCCGGAAGTTGAAGCTGGCTGGAAGACATTTGAAACGAGATCAACGAGTGTGTCGGCTTGTTCGTTTTAATTTAAATGGTGTCCCGCTGCTCGTGAGAGTCACGGGTTTGGGCCTGAGGCCTGATGGAGGCTTCTTGATAGAGCCTTTCGGTCGGCCGAGTGAGGAAGGTCTGGCGAGACCTAACGGTCGTTCGTTCCTTCCTGTCTGGGCGGTGGCCAGACCCTCTCCAGACTGCTAGACCCTGTCGATTTTTTTGGCTCCACTTACTTTCCCTTCTTCCATCGAAATGGAGACCCACCGTAACCAAAATTCGGTGAACCGAACCCGAGTCGTCTTCCAATTTCGCGGTATGAGAGGAATAATGAACTGGCTCGGTCAACCACAACGGTGAACATGGCTCTTTCTCTTCCCATTGTCCGGGTTCGCTCCTTTTGCCCTTCGCGGGACCCTCCATAGAACGTAAAAAAGCCATGATCGATGGAGGCACGAAGGAGAGCAGTCTCACCATAGCCATTCTCCTGATAGACGGAAGGTCGGAAATCGGGGACGATGCAAGGATTCGTGAGCAAGAGGAAAAGTATGCGCCCTCTCGAAATATTGTCTTACCTCCTTGACTCTCGTTCGTCAAATGCCTCTCACTCGATCACCGAAAAAGCCCGTGAACGAAACACGCTTCTCGGCTTCGGTGTAACGAGATCGAAAGTGTATCTACGTGCAATGAAAGGAATTCTCAGTTATGTTTGGCATATCTGGGAGTACCCACAGTCACCACCTCGAGCGCTCGTTACCACAGCGTTGAAGCGTGTGCAACCGTGTGTCTGTGTGTTGCCTCTCACTCTCGTTCCCCCCGTTGGGATGAAGGAAAACTGAATGCGAAGCAGGCAGACCAAGGTATAGGCGATGCCGAGACCGCGAGTCGATACTTCGGAATGAGAAGTGTCCTCGTTGGAGAGGTGGTTGTAACTAAACCACCACCACCAACGCTACCAACGATCATTGGGATCAACCACACGGCCTAAGTGTTTCTATAGTGTAATGCACGACTCTTTCCATCTTGCACTATCTCTCTCCCTCTCTCTCTCTCTGGTGTACCAGTGAATATCACAATCACCCAGTTGGAATAACCCAATCCCAGGCATGACGAGGCGACCACCTCCACTTACCTTAGTCTACACACATAGACGGCTATATCGCAGCATCGCCACCTTCACTTTGGCTAAAACCAAGTTGTTTGTTCAGAGGGCGTTCTTTTCCGATGTCCTGTGTGATATCACGTAACATTGACCAACCCTTCAACGGATATTTTAGGCCCGCGTGTACTTTTATCGCTACCAGTTGCTGATACCAGCCCTATCCGAGCACCCCCTCATGGGTAGAGCTCATCCCATTAGGGTGGACTAACCTGCCTGACCAATTGGCCACGCGTAACTCGGAATTGCCAGCTCTCATCAGCTCTCCACCATGATCCGCAATCCATAAAAACACCTGAGCTACCGTAATCGCGGCGACAAGTGGCGCGGAACGTTGAGAGCTATACTTTTTCCATTTAATCGGCCGGACTCCACCTCCACCTAGCGAAACAGAGTCCCTTACAGGACACGCGTCCGACACTCTTTACCACCACCATTATCCGCATTCCGAATCTGAAATCGAGACGGTAGCGGTGGTAACAGTACAACCTCGCCTAGGTACGACTGGACTATCCTTTTCCCTCTCGTCCGCCACCACCACCCCATCCATCCGTAAGGAAACCAACGACCACGGCCTTCCCGAGGCTACGTCTTACTTGCGCATGTGTGTCTCTCTTTCTCTCTCTCACTTTCCCTCTCTTTCTCTCTCTCTCTCTCTCTCTCTCTCTCTCTCTCTCTCTCTCTCTCTCTCTCTCTCTCTCTCTCTCTCTCTCTCTCTCTCTCTCTCTCTCTCTCTCTCTCTCTCTCTCTCTCTCTCTCTCTCTCTCTCTCTCTCTCTCTCTGGCTCCTCATACACTCTCGCCAGGGTACCTCATGGATCTGGAAAAGGAGGTGAATGCGCAGGAGAGTGTACCATTGGGCCAGGGGGAATTGGGCCAGGAGCCAATGATATCATGGAGTAGAGGTGGAGTCGATAGGTATTAAATAGGTGTGCCCGAACCTTCCGTGTCTCGAGTGTCTCGACGACATCGGAACGGGTGCACCGTTTCCGAATCCGCAAGAAAAAAAAAACGCTTTGCACACATTGGCTTTGGATAGAAAAACTCCCATGCGGCGAATCTCAATGCGGTTGATCCGAGTCGCGTTTGAATTGGAAGAACTTTCGACACCGGAGACTCGTGGTCCTTTGTGCTAGTGATGAACTTTCGGATCTTACAGTCGAAAAATCAACCGTCTATCACCTGTTTACGCTGAAGTTCTCTATTGCAGCTATTGCGCTCAACGGCCGCGTTGTCCGCTTTGCCGGGGCATTTTGTTTTCCAGTACGCGCTCAAGCGTCGTCTCTTGTGATCACTTCCATACCGTTACTACGAGTTGTGCGAGTAGGCGCTGCTTTTACTCCTGTCTAACTCCTTGGCGAGGCCAAGGGAAACGGTGGGCGCTATACGTCGACTCCGTACGGTGAGAACAGGAGAGTGTTATAGTATCGTCATAGCTCTCTCGGCCAGTGTGCCGAACGATCAAAGAGAGCTCTCCGTGCTGCACAAGTACGACGAGATACTCTCCCAACGCCGCCCCATTCGCACAGATCTTACCGCGAGTAGGGAACGTGTGCCGCGTTCGTAAACCACGAGGATATACGGTCTTTGCGGTGTTTTGTGCGGCGCGAGACCACAGCCACCACGTAGCATAAACTTTTCTCAGTTTGACAAACGAGTGTTGCTTAGTTCGTCGGTCACGGTTCGAACCAAGTGCCCTCCTATCGTCATCTTCGTCAGACTTGTCACAACGTCATTGTCATCAACCGAAACACAGCTGGTACGAACTTTCCGGCGATTCGAATTGACATCGTGATCAGCCAAGTTTTCACGAAAGTTCGAACGAAGAACCAGCATGAGGTTCTTCCCGATAGCAAGCGGTTGCTATCCGCTTGTCGGCGTAGCCATTGCCGCTCTTCTTCTTCTCCAAACTGCTGATGGAACACGCGTCACCTCCGGCGGCAAACGGAAAAAGGGTGAGTCCTATTTGTTTCCTCTCTTCTTCGTGTCTTCAGGCACTTGATTGTTCTTCGCAATTGGATTCCATCAGCCTGCCAAGTGGCTTGTTGGTTATCTCGTTCCGGCCATTTCTAGGCTACGGCTTCCTCAGCCGCTCCCTCAATCAAGTATTGACCCAGTCATCTCATAGTCATCGTTTCCATGTAAACTCGAGTTTATTCTACCCAGCGGCTAAAATATTGAAGTGATCGATTCGAAGCGATGTCCGGTTTGTTTCGATGTTTAAAAACGGGACACGTAGTTTGGAATTGTTGCCGTTTGGTGGCTTCGGAAGCACCAGAAAACCATTTCTTCCGCATGATTGCATGTCTTTCCGCGAGTTCGTCGCACAGTTAAGTTAGTTCTGCCATCGGTGGATCACGACTACTCGAGAACACTTTATTCTCGGAGTCTTCCTTCGGCTCCTTCCTCGTTTCTTCTTCTCCTTCCACCGCCACCGCTGCATAGAACTACTCGGCCGTTACTCCGCATCTGACCGGCCTTCCTCTACTGTCCTTCGTCACTTCGAAGCTTCTCTCCCTCCTTGATTGTTCCACAGTTTTTCTCGTGCTTTTTCTACTAGATAAACGTGACGCATACGAATTACCGTAGGAATGAGCCATGGGAAAAACTGCTTTCAAAATATCTTTTAATTGACGTAATACTGAAAACAAAAAATGGCGACCAACTGCTCTCGTTTTTCGCTCTATGCGTGTTTCTGTCGTTGTCTAGTTTCCTTCACTCGTTCCAACGCTCATCCAATTTTCCCTCTAGGTTTGGTGTCATATAATACCAACCTGGGAGACTATTTCTTTGGGCCAATAGCTTAACATAACCTCAAATTATAGATCGTGAGCACAGTGAGCAAAATGAATTGCAATCACGGGCATATGAGTCACTACATGCTTTTCGCGTTCCAATTGATCCCTTTTCGCTACTGGATCATCGTGACGTATACAAATTACTGTAGAAATGAACAATGGACAGGGATGGCAGTTGTCAAAATATCTCTTAAGGCATACATTTACAACGATCAAAAAATTGATTTTTTTTTCTTCTTTAAACGATAGAAGTATATATGTAGAATATTTTCCTAAAGTTTCAAAGCGAAATTCGAAAAACTTCAAACGTTACAGCCCGTCAACGATGTGCCTCACCGCTCGGATTCGGAGCGGGCGTGAACTTCAAACGCGTTTTTTTTCAAAACTGCGTTATGGAAATTGGCGTGCGGGATTACTCAAAAACTATTAAGCCGATTGAGTTAAAACTTGGTAGAAATATTGATAATATTGGTACCTTTTACTTGACGAGAATTGTTTTTGAAAAATTGGAAAAAAAACTACTTTTTTAATCCACATTTTACAGAAACGTTGCGTGAAATGTTGATGTTTTTTTTGTAAATGCGTGCCATTTTCTTAAATTCGCATTTTCTTTATTTTAAGGCGTTACCCCCACTTGTAGCGCAAAAAAGGCCTTTTTCATGATTTTTTTTAAAGAAAACTGCAAAACTTTTTTAATCGATCAATATACCATCTTAAAGAACACATCTTGAAGAACTTTCAGTAATTTTTTTATTGAAAAATATTACATTGTTTAGTGGCAAATGGCCGTCAATGAAATAATGTTTTTATATACACGGTTTGCGGTGACCAACATTGCGGCGAAGTGGATCATATGAAAAAAAAAATGCGGATGGATTTAGTCAAATATAAGTATAAACTAGTCTTTAATCGAAGGATTTTAAAAAATATTCATTTTTCACAAAATGGCGGACAGTCAAAGTTAATGGTTCGATTTTAACGAAAAAAACGGCCGTTTTTTGGCTATAAAACGGCCATTTTTTCGAAAAAAAAATATCGAATGATTAAAGACTACATTTTTATGTATTAAATAAAGCTGCAAAATTTCAAGAAGATCGGTTCATTAGTGTTCGAGTAATCTTGGTTACCGACTTCAGAAATGCCATTTTGAGAAAAACGCGTTTAAAGTTTCAATTTCAGTTTACACGAAGAAAATATTTTTTTTTGTAAACTTACATAGAGTCATCTATTCCGGGCATCAAAAAAAAAAACTGCACTTCAAATTGCACTTCAAAAAAATCGATTTTTTCAAAATCGCAAGTGGGGGTAACCCCTTAATTACCGTCACATAGGAACTATACATGTTCTAACTAAAAAAAATGTTTGAACGTTTTTGCAAATCAAAGTCTACGGGAAGATAGCCTGCACGCCGATTGGCAACTCCCGCGGCGACCTTGCTGTAACACTCTGCCACAGCTTCGTCATTTTGATTATAAATTAATTTAAAAAAATAGTTTTGTATACTTAAAGATACTATTAAAGTATACCTAATGTTTGATAATTGTACAATCATTATTTCTTAGTTTGAAAAATCCCTCAATATTGCTTATTTTCATCCTGTCTAAATGTATATACCGCCTCAATTGAGGCAATACTGAAAAAAATGACCGCGTAGTGCTCTCGTTTTTCGCTCTATCAGTGTTTTTGTCTGTTTTCTAGTCTCCCTAACTCGTTCCTACACTCCTCGTTTTTCTTCTCGCATCGATGATTCATTCCACTTTTCTCCGCTGTTTCTTTCGCCTATATTCGCCCATCCACGTATATCATACCCGTTGGAATATCGGCTTTCGTGCACACCGTCCGTTCGCGTATGCGATAACGGTATTCACGCTCGGAGGCTTAATCGCGTACGCAAAACCGCTCATCATTGCGACCTCCTAGACGCGTCGGCGAAACAAAAAGGAGAAAGAAATTTGGGATACTTGCGAGAAGCTGCAAGCGTTTACGCGTCACGAACACGATTGAACGACCATACCATGACCGTCGTACAGTGTGGGTTGGGGGTCTTGAAAAAATGATCAACTCGCAATCGCACCGAGATGACGATCTTACGGTATTTCGGCCAATTCACCTATCGGTAACAGTGGCTTGCAACAGCGGAGGCTGTCTCGCGTCTGGAAGACCTTGGCCAGACATTTGAAATACCGGAAAAACGAGTAGTCACGTCCACCTAGAATCCTCAGAAAATCGTCATTGGCAAAGATTCCAGCTCGATCGTTTGCGCGCACTACCTGCGAGTCCTTGCGAGCGTTTAATTCCAACGAGCAATTACGCGTCCATATGTGAAAATAAAAAATCGCCCTCGACACTGAGCTGAGTACCAGTCGTCACATTCGCCGTCAACCGTTTCGTGACTTGATGCACTGGGAAAAAAATCATTGATCCAATATCATTGGTGTTATTGGATGAAATTTCGTTGATTCAATTGTAAAATTGTTGGTGTAAATAATCGGATTCATTAGTCCAAACAAAACGCTATTGACTTTAATAACATGATAAAATTAAAAGGTTTTTTTTTCATTCAAAAGACCTATTGTTAGCCGAGAACAATATATTATTGAAATAATCTAAAAAATGATCGCGAACAAAAAAAGCGTTTCAATTCATAACATGAATATTGTTGATTCGAGTACACAAGAAAAAATGAATTTCGCTTGTTTGATTCAGATAAAGTGTCTATTGAGTAAAAATGTTATTTTATTTTTTCACCATATCCGATATTGATTTTCAAGTAAATTATTCGTTGAAATATTAATATTTTATTTTGATTGAAAAATATTAAGCAAATGTCTGAATTGGTTAAAAAATTATGCGAAAATGAAATTTGTTTCTTGCGCATTTGGTTAAAAAAATTCACCCAAATCATGGCCAAGCGCCACCGAAATTATAAGTGTGAGGAAACCTGTAGTTCTCGGAGTAACCGCTAGAAGCCGCACGCGCGCTCGTTTCTCGTAAGCGTGGCGCGAACCGAAAATCTACTTAAACGCCGGAGAAACTCTAAAGAGAATCACTTCTTGACCTGTGGCTAAGATCAAAGTGTATTATCTGTTCCAATCAGTTGAATATCTGATATTCTCTCCACGGATATTCCATTGGATATCTGATATTCTCTCCACTATTATCGTGGATGATCATTCTAATGCTCGCTTTTTATTTAAGATTTAAAACAAATTGAAATACTTACGTCTCGTGGCATATTCGTTTCGATGTAGTAAAGAAATAATTCATTCTATTGATTATATTTTTGTACGAAATAAAAAATGTTGTAGCAACCGCTTAATTATTTCATCCATACATCTACGGATTGTATATAGAATTATTTCGATAGAATATAATTTTATTTGAAGGATAATGTAGATAATCAGAGAACGGAAGACATTTTCAAATAAAATAATCTGTTATTTGAATCAATCACATTTTCCAATATTTCATAGCATTGTAACAATCTCACATATCGGTGGCACTCCGCAATCAGACATTTATTTGGACCAACCGACATATATTTTTGATTCAATTGGTTTTTTTTTGTCAGTGTGACGATCGCACAAGTGGTATCGGATTGAAGGGGGACCGGAGTAAAAAAAAACAGTTGATCCATGGGCAATAGTCTGGTAGCTCGTTGATTCGTGAGTGTTTGCGGTGCGACGTAAGTATTGTCCGTGAATCGCTTTGAGTACCGTGTGGAGTGTAGCGCGTGCCGTATGAGATGGTCGTACCACTGTATAGCTGAGGGGCGCTCTCGCGTCATTGAACTTGCCGGTTCGCTCGGCAACTGGTTCCGCTCTTCATTGCTACTGGCGGATCGGCCCGCGCGTATACGAACCCATTCCTCCTCCTCACGTCCAAGTGTATATTTTGCCCGTTTGCCCCCAGGCCGCACGAACGTCGGCGAGGATTTTCTCGCAAACGCCCAGATTTTTCATGCCCCTTTCTCGGCGCAATGCGAAATTTCTTTTCGTAACGATCGTTGAAAAGGGAGCTGTCATCGAGAATCCGATCGCTCGGATATCAAGGCGAAATATTAAAAAGCGTTGATCTTCCTCTTGGTGACATTTCCAGGGTCGAAGAAGCACTCAAAATGGTCCAATTTTGATGGACGCATTTTGCAATTACTCTCTTCATTCATTGTTCGTGCTTTCAAAGGTCAGACGTCGTTTCTCGCATCACGTGCTTGTCTCGATACCAATTGCTCTCGTACGAGATAGGAAATCGGCCTCGAGGTATGAGCGACCGATCGGTCATTCGAAATTCCGGTGAGGCAGTCTTGGCGATCATTGAAAGGCAGGAAAATCGGTGCCTAATGGATTTAGAAACGGTGCACGATCGATCGGAAACGTCGATCTGTTCGATAGTGCGCCACGCTTCGGACTTGAGTGTAATTGAATTTGTCACTTGTGAGCATTCCGAAGGAGTAGGTAAATCCAAAAAATTACTGCTAGTTGCGTTACACGAGGTGGTCGGAAAAGTGACGGGCGAAAGGAAAATCTAGATGTCTCGTATCGATACCTGTCCGAATCAACTCCATGTATGTTCCACGATCTTTTTTGGCTTACGGAAAAAAAAGCGTTACAATTTTTTTTCGACTCCCCCTGATGCAGAGGTTTTCATTTTATTTATCTTTCGTGTATTTACTTACCTCTCAGACATTTTCAAAAGCAATTGGGTGTCATTTGGACTAGTATAAGTATTTTTTATCATCTTCTGAACTTTCGTGACTGATCCTCCCAAACCTATTTTTCAATCTTTCGATCAAAATCGCTAGAGAAATACATACAGAAAAGAGAAAAATTAAAAACATGCTTTTTTCGCGCTAACTAAACAAGATCGTAGAACCTACATGGGGGTGTTTCGGGTAGGTATTGATACGAGGCATCTAGATTTTCCTTTTGGGACTATCACTCTTTCTCTGTCTCACTTCCCCCTCCTTTCGCCATAAAAATAGCTGTATTGAATATTTGATAAAAAAAATTCTCCCTCCAGGCCCGGTGTCATAGTACCAACCTAGTAGGCTATTTTTTTCGGACCAACGGCTTAACATAACCTCAAAATATTCATCGTGAGCGGAGTGAGAAAAATGAGTTGAGGCGCATATTAGGCATTATATGCGTTTCGCGTTAGAATTGGTAAAAAAATACTTCCGAGGCTAAGGAGATGATTTGTCTGCATTGGGGAAAGATGCCATATTAGTACCGTGAAGGAGTGGAAATTTCGACCTCAAGGATAGCGAGAGAGCAGGACGGCCATAAAAAGTTGACGTGAGTTTGGAGCAGTTACTGAACGAAGATCCTTGCCAAACGCAATCAGAGCTTGCTACTCTATAGGAGTTACACAACAAGACATTTCCAGTCGTTTTAAGGCGTTACCCCCACTTGTAGCGCAAAAAAAGGCCTTTTTCATGATTTTTTTTAAAGAAAACTACAAAACTTTTTTAATCGATCAATATACCATCTTAAAGAACACATCTTGAAGAACCTTCAGTAATTTTTTTATTGAAAAATATTACATTGTTTAGTGGCAAATGGCCGTCAATGAAATAATGTTTTTATATACACGGTTTGCGGTGACCAACATTGCGGCGAAGTGGATCATCTGAAAAAAAATGCGGATGGATTTAGTCAAATATAAGTATAAACTAGTCTCTAATCGAAGGATTTTAAAAAATATTCATTTTTCACAAAATGGCGGACAGTCAAAGTTAATGGTTCGATTTTAACGAAAAAAAAAACGGCCGTTTTTTGGCTATAAAACGGCCATTTTTTTCGAAAAAAAAATCGAACGATTAAAGACTACATTTTTATGTATTAAATAAGCCTGCAACATTTCAAGAAGATCGGTTCATTAGTGTTCGAGTAATCTTGGTCACCGACTTCAGAAATGCCATTTTGAGAAAAACACGTTTAAAGTTTCAATTTCAGTTTACACGAAGAAAATATTTTTTTTTTGTAAACTTACACAGAGTCATCTATTCCGGGCCCATACAGAAGTATGGGCCCGGATACTTATACTTCAAATAAATGCAATAAAAAAAATCGATTTTTTCAAAATCGCAAGGGGGGTAACCTCTTAAAAAGCTCGGCAAGATCGAAAACGTTCTTAGGCAGCCAAGGGTCCTAGGCCGGTCATATTGCTGCATATTGTCATGCAGCAATATGACCGCAGACCACACACAGCAAAAAGGACCTGAGGCGCTCTAGATTCGTTGGGCTGGGAAGTTTTTCACTTTTTCCGATCGCTCCATAATCTGGCTGACAGCCACTCCAAAACGTTCGATGACGTAAAAAATTCCATTACCGGCTTTATAGACTCAAACCCACCATCTTTTTACTGCCAAGAAGTTTGAAATCCATCTGACAGGTGGGAGAAATGTGTGGAAGCAAACGGAGATTATTATCCCGATTGAAATGTATCTTGATTCTAAGTAAATAAATCATTATTTTCATGAAAACAAATCCGAGACCTTATCTATAGACCTAGTGTATGTATAGGGTGTTAGGAACGTCGACGCAAAACCTTAAGGGGGT